>CAEGAE010013514.1:0-59389 GCA_903067095.1 Girardinus metallicus | reverse complement strand
GTAGCTGCTGTATTGTGCCTGCAAGTATTTTGCATGTTTTATGTCTAAATTAGGTGAATTTATTGCCAGATCATTTTTTAATTTTGTCAGATCAAATAGTAGCATTTATACCTAAAGCAAAAAATTAACAGTCAATCCAGGTGATCGGCGAAGATCGGTGATCGGTATTGGAATCGGCAGCAGAAAACCTGATCAGAGCATCCCTAGCTTGTACAGTACATTTCCAAGAAAATAGCCCATGTTTTCTCTGACAACGGCACAGTTTGAGAAAGGGTTCCAGAGTGCAGTGGTTCTAAAACATACTGGTGTCCATTGTTTGTAAACAGAGTAAATGGCTCTTTTCTGTCAGGGAATCCCTAGTTCATGTGTGGTATGAAGCCAAACATAACAGCTTCCTACCAACAATTCCGGATACCAGAGTAATGTTTGTGCTTCTGACTTCAGACAGTGGCTTGAAAAATCAAAATGCCAGGCAGTGACCTCACTCACTAATATTTAACTGGAATGGAATCACTGTGGCTGGTTAATGACTGACGAGTTACCCAGTTAATGAACTTGCCGATAGCTGAGATACAGTTACCACCTGCGTCCTTTTCCAATAGAAAGCTATTTTGTAGTTACTTAGTGAAATGCAGGCAGCAGCCATTTTCAACAGAAAGTCAGGAAGTAACAGGGAGAATCCCAAATCACCTGATGGACAGCTAATACATCCAACAGTTTAGTTCAGGACTTGGACTTGAACAAGTCAGGGATCAGGAAAAAGGCAGCTAACACCTCTGCAGACCCCACACATCCTGGACACAAACAGTTTAGACTTTTAGTTTGGTCACCCGGCCTCATCTGATGAACACAATGAGCATCTTACAGTCTGAGTCTTCAGCTACTCTGTTCTTAAGCAATATAAGCAAATTTGTACAACTTGCCTTTCTTTCCTTTAAATATTTTTAAAAATCTGTACGTACTGTTCCTTTTATCTTTTATTTTATTTCCTCTAATATTTATATGTCTACACTTGCATCTGTACCCTGTCAGAGCTTGAAATGAAAGTCAAAATCCTTGTTTTGTGCTCACAATCTTTTTGCAATTGTTATTTTTCTCTGTGTCAGAATGAAAACAGAAGCCTTAAAATCTAAACTGCCTGAAGAATATTTCATTCCCATATTTACCTAATTTTCTCATACACCACTCAACACAGATGACCAATTAACTTTAAAAGAAGTCATTTTCTTTTCTGAAAATGAAAAGAAAAATTAGAAATTGACAAGAATCATGAGCTCAGACAGAACTACGGAGTAGAATTGAACAATAGAACAATAGCAATATTGTTTTATTGCGATTAATATCGATTGATAGACATGAGATTAATATCGATTGATGATACTTCTGATAGAATATTCAATATATGAACTTTTCACTGAACTCTGATCTAGAACCGCACAGCATTCTGGGGGATGTAGGCAGAGGAAAGACTTTAACTGCTCAACCTCCCAGAACTAGCTAATCTAGAAGGGTGGCATCAACTAACTGACTCACTCTGTGGTTACCTAGCAACAACCTATTGAGTAACTTGCACTGTGTCTCATAACTGTTTAAAAATAAAAACAATGGTGTGGAATGAAAACTGGATAAAACATGATAGATCACGCCACAAGTCTGGAAGTCCTTTAGTTACTTAAAACAAACAAACAAACAAAACAAAAAACAACTGATCACTAATTATCGATATCAACTTGTATGAAATACGTTTTTCTGCCATACTGTCCAGCTCTACTATCCAGTATATTCTCCCAACATTATCTACCTCGCTGAAGCATCCCAGAGTTCCTCTGCCTCCCACCAATCACTGCTGCTGTATTCTGGTAGGCAGCACCTGCAGGTTGTTCATCCTCAGAGCAGAAGGAATGGAACACCCTGTCTGTTTATAGAACACTCACTCCTTGAGAAACTATATATTCTTCCAGATATAAAAAAAACATTGTGTTTGTTACATAAAACAAACCAGATGCATCATCCTGTCTCAATACTGTAAGTTCATGTGATTGTCTGTATTTCCCTTCTTAATTAAACGACAAGCAGTTCACACATGAATCAGGTGAATCACACAGGCCAGGTGATGAATCCCCAGCAAAGAAAGGCGGCCATGTTGCGAGTGGAGGAACATTAGCTTGAGAATGACTGGGCTCCAGCTAGAGCTCTTAATTTAACCCTGGAGCAGGCCTTGTTACAATTCACAACAGGAAAGCTGAAGAGGCGCTTTGAGGCTTTTGTGTGAAACACAAAGAGGAAGAGGCTCATTAAAGGCAGCCAGCCATATCATGCAAACACTCCTGCTGTAGTGGAGGGCCTGGAGGAGGCAGGAGCTTGCTACTCACTTGCGTTGCTGTCTGCTAGAGTGTTGAGGTTGCCTGAGATGTCTCTCCTCCTGAACAGACACACCACCTTCGCCTCCACATTCCCATTGGCTGTCTGCAAACACAGAATGAGTGGTTCAGGTCGGAACTATCAGGAAGAATAGGTGTGACTCTCCAAGCTTCTGTTCGCATCTTCAATCATTTTTACAATTCCTGGTTTCCCACCCAGAGAGGGACACATGAAATGTTTCCCACCTGATTTGTATTTTCCTTATTTTACAAGGCAAAATAATAATAGAGTTGTGGCTCAGTTTGACCCAGTGCAGTTTTGCTTCTTCTTACTTTCACTTTCTATCTGTAAATCAACGACTTCATGCTAAAACCACTGCCGTACTTTGTATGGCAGTGGTTTTTTGCTGAATATTTTGCTGATTCACAGAATAAAATGCTTAAGAATTTTACACAATATATTGGCACTAACACCAATGTTTAGGTATTGTTCTGACAAGTAAAACTGGGCCATTTAGCATTCATCCTATGAAACAACACAGCAATGGCGTCTGGCAACGTGCAGATAAAAGAAGGAATGCTAAGCTAGCACTCCTCACCTTAATACTTCTTAAAATAAAAGTCAGATGAAATGAAACATGACTGTTCAGACTGCAAACACTGAAAAAAGAAAATCGGATATGTATCTGATTTAATTCCACATATGGAAGTGGCACAAATCGGATTCATTCTTGCCGAAACAGTCGACTATGGGTTGCATTTGGACAAAAACAAAACAAACAAAAACATGAATTTGGGTCTCTTTTGCCTGCTGTGTGAATGTAGCCTAAGAGCCTTTTTACAAACCAGCCAGATCACTCATTCTCTAGCCACAGCATTAACAATGAAAAAGGTTTTCTGTTAATTGTTCTTTCTAGAACTGTTCCTGGTTCACCAGCTCAGCTGCTCTGTTTGGTGCCTCGATGTCTGAGACCATCAGCTGCTCTCCAGCAGCCAACAGTCTCCTGAGTTTTCCTCTCTGAACGATTATCAAGCTGTTTCCACTAACCAAACCAAGTTTATGTTCAAGAGCATTTGGGCAAACAAGGCTTCTATTGACTTTTATGCACAGATGTAAAGACTGACTGATTTGGGTGATTTTTCTCGAAATTAAGTATATTGTCATTTCCCTTCTCATGTGGCATTGATGTAGATATTTTGTAAATATCTGTATTTCACCCAGTCCTACTTTCATTGACAGGAGTGAATTCAGGTGCAGGTGAGTAAGGTCTGATCTGACAGATAATGGGTTGAAAGGATCCACCCAAATCAACCCTGCCATGTTAGCTGGAGCAGGATGAACTATGAAAAGTTAAAATGACTATGAAAACATATAATATTTCAACTCAAGCCTGCAGATTTAGAGCTCAGAAGAAGCTACATGTCAGATTACTGAATACTTCTAATTATTTCTGGGGAATTAGCAAGTCTTTCGGAAATAAATGACAATTAAAATGATAGAGCTGTCTGTGTGTGTGCAGTGTGGTTAGAACCTAATGGCTGCTATCTAAAATCCAGCTTCCCCTGTGAGCAACAGAGAATTCTGAATTCACCATTGATGAGCGAGAACAAAGTCACATCGCCGATGTAAACCCCAGTGATGAAAATTTGTTTCATAGTAGCAGTGCACTGATTGCATATTTTCAGCCCATCACCAATATTTAAAAAGCCTGACCTGTCTATTCCAATTATGGCCGACGGCATTTCTTTTTAATCAGAAAAGTTGCTAAATATTAGAAGTGTGCCGATCGATCGGCCACCGATCACAATCGGCCGATTTCCGTGAAAAAGTGTATGATCGGTGATCGCCGATCACCGTCTCTTGTTGCCAATCACCTGTATCTCATTCGCAGCCTGCTTGTGCAGCTGTCTCCTCTTTCCTTCACAGTGCGCAAAGGCGCAGCAGTAAATCCCAAGCGATGTGTTGTGGAACTAGAACGCTCTGAGAGTGAACGGGGAAGTTTGCATGTTGTGGTGGAAAATTACCACGTCAAAATGCATCAACACAATCAATCTATTCTGACATTCAAAAAAAAGGCTCGGTCAGAAACAACCAACCAAAACCAGCATTAATCAACTAGCCATGCTATCAGGAAGGATTGTTTATTTTGATGCCTTTGAATCAATGTTTCCTTTTTTACTTCACATTATTTGATATAGACAGATTTACTTGACTCATGTATAATTTATGGTACTGAGAGCCTTACTATTAAATATTATTTTACTGATTGCTGGTTTTTCAGTTGTCCTTTTGTGTTTTGACTGAGTAGCTGCTGTATTGTGCCTGCAAGTATTTTGCATGTTTTATGCCTAAATGAAGTGAATTTATTGCCAGATCATTTTTTAAATTTTGCCAGGTCACTTAGTAGCATTTATACCTAAAGCAAAAGATTAACAGTCAATCCAGGTGATCGGCAAAGATCAGCAGAGATCGGCCTCATTGGTGATCAATATCAGAATCGGCAGCAGAAAACCTGATCGGAGCATCGCTAAGTCGGCCACAGTGGGATGATGGTTAACAGTGACCTGGTGGCCAGTCTCTCTCAAAGCAGAGAAAAAGTGGACAGTGGCTGATGTTCAGACTTTTGTGGAGGAAGATAAAATCAGTTTCTCGTGTATCGGTCGATTGTCCGTCACCCAAAATTAAGGAAATGAGGGTCGATTTATTGCTGCACCTTTACTTAACAGAATTCAGAGTTTAACCGAAGAGTTTTCCTTTTACCCAGAATAGTTTCTTTACTCTAAAATAAAACAAATCTTTCCATTGACAAGTATTTCTACACAATAACAATGACACAATGTTTTCACGTTACATTACTTTCAATCTGCACAGGAATAAACAAAAAAATCTTGTTTAAAAATAACAACAAACATCTGAATAACTAATATTATGTTGGTAAAGGTTTAGTGAAAAATGTGTTCAAGTGCAAACAGGGCTTTATACCCAACAGCAGAATTCAGGTACACCAGCACAATTCATTCTGAAAAACTGACCTACAGCCTTTAACCCAGTTCTCTGAATTCAGTAGCTTTTAGCTCTCATGGTGAACTCCACAAGTGCTTTAGAGCAAGTGGCTTACGTAAATGAGCTTAATCCTGTGACAGGGAATCTGCCCTGTGTCATATGCTGCTGTTGTTATGGCAGTGGGGTCTGAAGCAGTGACCTGTCATTTGAACAGCCATAATTTACCATAGTTTGCAAGGTTTCAACGGGCCGCTGCACAGAATAGGTTTAGGTTTAGTTGAACACATTAAAAAGTACAAACATCGACTACCAACCTTGTTGAGCTCTTCTATTCTCCGGATCAGGTATGGGTTGCTGGAGGAGTTCTCAAAGTAAACGTAGTCTGAAACAACAAACAGGAGACAAAGAAAAAAATCAACCCATGACCCAGCTTCAAAGTTTTTCAAACAACACAGTCACTGCATAACCCAGAGATGCTCATATGCACTGATGACCAGGGGGAATTGAGAATTTGATGTCCAACACGATGCTATAACTGCACTACTTTGAGGTGGTGATGGTCACCCTCACAACTTGACAGCAGCTCAGTGAGAAAATAGATGTTCTTTTTTATTGGTAACAGCAGCAGGCATCAGACTGAGGCTGCTTTTTCTGTAAAACCATTTTGTTCATAAATAATAACATTCTTTTTTATTTTCCAGTGACTGGACAGATTATTCATTGTGTGGGGATTATGTTTGCTATGAACCCAAAGAACAACAACAGGAGGAGGAGTGAGTCAGTGACTTGACGTGATCTGCTGGGTTTGTTTAGATAGATTTGAATAATTAATTGAGCTTACTATACTGTTTGATAACATGTAATAGAATAGTGTTTTTGACCTTCGGCGCTATGTACATGCGCAGAATTTCCATATCTATAAGTAACTTTATTGGATGTTACTATGGCAGTTTTCTGTCCGATATCTGATCTTTAAACTGTCTGAGCTGCTGATTGTGTTTTGTGGTGATGTCTGAAAGTTGCTAAGTTGGTAACAGTAGGTGGCTGCTGTTGATCCGGCTGCAACACAAAGAGAAAAGGGATCTGTTCTGCTAACTTGAACCGTTACAGACTTTGAGCCATAGAGGTCTGCTGTCACCTAAGGGTGGGAGGTCACATCTGTTTTTCCATGCATGAAGAAGACAAGAACGATTCAGTATGGATTAACGTCAAAACGTGATCTATGGTGAACACACAGTCACATGAACCAGGAGACTCACTATATCAAGTCAAGTTTATTTGGACAGTACATTTCAGCAACAAGGCAGTTCAAAGTGTTTTACCCTGGAAAAACATAACACAGTAAAGAATTATGAATTAAGAAACAGACACTACATTTTGTTCATATGCGGGCTGTGTACAACTAAAATGTATGAATATTCTGACCAGGATTCATTTGAATTTTGTTTCAGATTGAAACTGAATGTGTGTTCTTTAGAGCATAAGGTCATAATCCTGATATGAGACCCGGTTCATCTCCCCTCTGCCATGAAAACTGACATATTCATATATGCATGTAGAATGAACATGCTGTCAAAGACTCATCAGAGACACTGCAGTCATCTGTGTTTGATTCCTGAGGTTTAGAAATGAACAGTTCCTAAAACAGTTCACCTCACAGGAACAACGCAGAAAAACGATGCAGGGTAACTAGCAGTAACAGTGACATCCTGACTTCACATTGACTGTTTAAACTCCACATGTGCTTATCAGCTGCCTGACGCTGCCACGGCTCCAGAGAAATGTCTGCTGAGCTTGCAGTGACATCAGTGATCATTAACGCCATCAAACACATCAGCTTTGCACACACACCCACACACACACACACAGAAAAGCTACCTGATGAAGGATAATCCTCAAAGTGATTTGTGTTGACATTAAGCAGCTGCTTCTTGTGACTTTTATTTTAGGTGTGATCTTGATATGAAGCCTTCAACATCCTAACAAATGACTGTATGTAAGTGAAACTGAAGCCATCATGATTAACATGTTTACTGAGGCAACTGTGTCATTTTAAAGTTGTTTATCATATGTACGGCAGATATTGAGCAGTTATTACTGGTGGCTGCACCTCCCTGCACAAACCAGGAGTTAATGACCCAGGGCAGCAGAAGACTCAACCTGACTGCAGTTTTATTAATAAAAATAATAAATAACTCCCAGCTTTTACTATAATGCAAAAGCTGGGAGCTATTTTACATCGGAATGGACAATAAATTGGTATTGGCTGATGTTAGTCCGGTTCAGGAAATAAAATCGACCTTTATTTCCATCTTATATCTAATCATCTAACATTGGTTACATAACAGCAGTATTAATACTGGATCTCAGTCCAAATTTTTATATCAGTGCATTTATAATTTTATATCAACACTGAAACAGACGTTTACATTCCTGCACAGTTTTTATCAATTCAAATAACATCTCTGCCCTTGTTTAAGCATCTCTGTTGGTTTCGTACTTTTATTGTCACTTATTATAAATAATCTGTCGTTTTTAATTCACAAATACACAATTTGGACATTTTTTCATTTTATGCTACTCGGCTGCACATTCCTTTGGATCAGAGGAATGTGGATAATATTTTACCCCTAATAGTCTGTTTTTTTTTTTTTTTGATATTTTTGTCTTTGTGCTTCAATTCAACCTGAATTCCACCCACTCTGGGACAATAAAGCATGTTTCTATTCTAATATTTAACATCCACATCACAAGTCTCTCTCTTCCTAATATGGTGACGTGCCAGCAGCAGCGGTTTGTGTTTAAACCTAAAGCCCAGCGCAGCTTATTGCACTTTGGGGACAGACACAAAATTAACAACAAAATGCTGGGTGCAGGTCCATGTGCTCACAAAACAAGTATTGTTCTTTTAAAAAAACGAAATATGACTTGGGGAATAAAAATAAATGCAGACAGACTGCGATGTTAGAGGATGCTTCGAGCAGCCGGAGGCCGCCTGCAGCTCGGTTCCATTTGGTGAGCCCACGAGCAGACAGAGAGCCTCACGAGGATATGGCTGCTTTCTGATGCATCACCACAAGCAGAGGTGGAAAAGGAAGAACTCTGAAAGGGAGAGGATTTCTTGCTCTATTTAACAGCAATGTAAAGCCTGAATAGGGAAGCATCACATTGCTGTACACAGCGAAAGAACATGGCATCCCCCTGTTACATAACAGTGGATAAGAGTGAACAGGAGGATGTGCACTTTCATGTGCCTAACATGACTAATTGTAGCTGTTCAGACAGTGATGCTGGACGTTTCTCCATGGTTTGTTTCCTCTGACACAGGGAAAACACCACATGTCTCAGTATTCTGGATAGTTCAGAGCTACATGTATGAACGTCTGAAAATCAGAGATCATTTGGAGAAAAATGAACAAAAAAAAAAAAAAAAAAAGAGAATGCCGCTGGGCATTTGGTGTGGAAGAGCTAGAATAAAGAGGACATTTGACTAATGTAGGAAGAAATATGTAAAATCTGTTTGAATCTAGTGTAGAAGTTTGTCAGAAATCCAGTCTGTCCAATTATATGTCATTATTTTATAAGTTAAATTTAATAGGGGTGCACTGATAATGGCCTTTGATTTCTTGAATTTTGAGAGATTTACGATTAGCCGTTACGTACGTGAGAAACCGATTTTATCCAGCGATTTTCTCTCCCTCCACAAATGTCTGAACATCGACCTCTGCCCCCTTCTGGTCTGATGTGAGACAGGTTTGACTGACAGACCCCCACTCACCCCCCCAAGGAGGTCGCATCTGGATGTGTGATGTCACCTCACTGTTGCCAACTTAGCAACTTTGTTGCTATGTTTAGCAACTTTTCTGATAAAAATAAAATTGGAATCGACCAAAATCGGAACCATTAGGGCAGACATTTTAAAGATGGCGATCGATCAATATGCTGCAGTTGGTGCAGGCCTAAAAATTAAGCACTGAGCGCGTCGTTAAACCTGAAAATAAGCAATAAGACTTTTTGCATATTTGTCATAAAATGCCTATGAAAGCAAGAGCTGCTGAGAATAAAACACTGTTGAGTCAAAGCAAGTCTGCCATCATACAAAATTACAAAATATTCGTAATAATAATAGTCTTAAACTACGTTCATAAACTTTTAAATATTTACACCAACAGAACCTAATTCATAATTGTAAAGCAGAGTGAAAATGAATTGCGAGTTTAGGAGAAATTAAAATCTGAATAGATTGCTGTAAATTTATACTGAACTCCCTTCAATCCTGTCCAATATATTATCTTCACAAGTTCACACAATAAATCTAAATTCTTACCATGATAGAAAGAATTTCATGAACAGAGTTCTACTGTAACTGTCATGTCAACACCGGTGTCTGATTTTCAGTGAAGGCCTCAGAAGTTTGCTGGAGAGGATTACACATCACCCTAAATCCACCATATCCACAGAGAAACACGGTGGTGGCAGAGTTATGCTGTGGGAATGCTGTCCTTCAGCAGAACAGAGGGGGTGTTAGAGTCGAGGAGGAGATAAATGGAGCTACATAAAGGCCAACCCCAGAGGAGGAACTGCCGGAGTCATGATGGGAGAACATTCCTGTTTTAGAATGTGATTCCATTCTAAAACAGTGAAGCATTCGAAACTGCTGCTCAACAATTGGGAAAAAAAAATGCTGGTAAATGTTGCCAGGACTTGCGTCTGCTGTGTGCTGCTTTGGTAATGAGATGATTGTGCTGCAGTTTCTCAATGACTTTAACAACCACCTTAACACTCCGAAAATATTTTCTGCTGCATCAAACAAGCATCCCCAGCTTTTTAACAAACACGGTTGGCCTGAACATGTGGTACCTCTGTAATTAGAAAATATTTATTACAATCCAATCCGAGCAGGTGTTTGCAGTATTGCTATTGCACTACGGACAAATTAGCAATGCAACGTGAAGGCCTACATCAACCTGATTAAGAGATTGAAAATGATTTTTTTACTGTTTCCATTCATCCAGTCTGCTGGAGTTTGAGCTGTTTCACAATGAAAAATCTACAGACATTTTAGACATGGTGTTGGCAGTCTACAACCTAGAATAGACTGTAGACTGTGTAGTCTATGCACAGTCTACTACTGTAACGGCAGCAGTTACTGCTGCTGTTTTACAAAGTAATGAATCAGAGGGCTGTATGCTAATTTATGTCACGCTTTTTCCTCAGATTTATGTTTTCTGCAATGCCAAAAAGGAGACAGTAAACAGCTTACAGTCAGACTTGCTGTTTTAATCTCTTTTCTTTAAAAGGGGTAAGAATCTTTAATCTTATGTGACATGCTAGTCGTAAATTTTTGATGATTATCACGAATTTGAAAATGTTGATGTAAAGGAGGCAAAGATACTTTCTCAGAAACACAGTTGCACCTAAAGGCTCGTGCAAAGAAAGAATCGCCTTGTATTTTAAGCAACAGCTGCAGGAAGAGCAAATTTCCGAACCGCAAACTCTAAAGGGCAAAGCTGCATGACACTACCTGTCCTGGGAGAGCTGCTCTGCTGATACCAGAACATCCAAAGTTCTGGTATCAGCAGAACTTTGGAGTTTCAGGTTGAATTCGGGTCACGATGCGACCTGTTGTTCATCGGAGGAGAAACTGATGTTTCTACAAGTAAACTGAAACATATTTAAACCCTTTCATATTCATTTTTAACCTAAATGAATGTTAAGAGTCACATCTTGTCAATGCTCTGAATTTTTTCTAATTAATACTGAACAAGTCTTTATAGTCTCTATTCATTTGAGAGTGATCACCTCATTGTCACTTGCATGTAACTTTTCTGAACAGCAACAAAACCTCGAGGTCTAGACATGTCTTCATGTATTTTATGTTAGTGAACATCACCTTTAATTCTTCTATCAATCTGGGGTTTATTTACAGTCACTGTTATATATGACAAATATATGTAATGAAGAACAATCGACTGTAAAGATCCCCGTCTATGCAACATATTGTGCAGAAGAGTGTTTAATCAGCATGACCTAAATACCCTGCAGACCCTTGTGAGTGCTTATACACAGCTAAGCCTGCCACACTGTCCATAAAACGTGTCTTTCTCTGCGACAACACCCTCCGACTGAGAACACTTCTTTCTAAAGTCGTAACAAGATATTGTGAATAAGCACCAGAGATAAAGCAACCACACGTAAAATAAGAAGTATGCTTCTCCAAACAGTACTATTAAAAGCTACGCGGATAAAAAAAGGATGCTAGCCAAAAGACAGCTATAAGTTTGTGTCCCTTCAGTGATCATATTTACTCCCCAGTACTGACGAGGAAGCCTGCAGAAGTATCAAACATGATTAGTTACAGGATTTTTGCTATCATACACCTTTCATTCAATGGGATTTTACACACGCCATTATTCTAATGAGAAAGTTTCCCAACACGGAAATTGGAACATGTATTCGGGTATTTTGCAAGTATATGATGTACAGAATATAACATAACTCCGAGTGTTCAGCTGGCCAAATTGTATTATTAAAATTATGTGAGATTTAAACTATTCTACTTCAAGCTATTTTTAAAATAACGTTCAGTCTGTACCATCAGGTGGCTTAAAGCTAACTAATTTTAGCATTCACGGTTAACTTTGCTAGCGTAACAAATGAAGCGATATGGCGAAGCCAAGCTAGCTGCTACAGACCCCGCGAGGTTCTGGCTTTTAGCGCGTAATGCTAATAGCATGGAATTTCCATTTTTGACTCTCCAACATTAGCGCCAATTTAAAAGTTATCCCGCGAATGTCCGACTACATGAGCAATAAGCTTTCCGAGGTGTCATATCTGAGTCCGTAATTTGTTTTTTTTCCCCCCCAAACTTTTCAGAGAACAGTTCACGGAACCCGACAACAATCCGCCGTGGGATATTTGTTGAGACAACTATATAGCCGGGATATCGCATTAATGTTTGTAAAAGTTGCAATTTTCATCTACGTTGTGAAATTAAACAACAGTATTAGATATACTGATTAAGAAGGTTAAGATATTTATTTGCAAAATCCCATTACAATCGTATGTTTCAATAGATTGTGGCGTTCTTTCAAACCAAACTTGAAGCACGCACGAAGGCTAAGTGACATTGAAGTCGGCATCTGATCCGAAGTTTCAGACTCAGGGCTGTTGCACGGATTTTAGGGATTCTGGAATATTTCTAATGAGAAATAATCAACTTAGTAAAGTCGGAACTGTGCTGGATTACTCTACTCTGCCTGCACATTATTTTACACACAGTATTTGATTCGAGAAACTTCCCTTGTTATTGTTTAAGGTGGTAAAAACCAATTTTATAACTATTTTTTGCATAAATTTAAAGTTGGGTCTTCCATGCAATCAGTTAATTTTTAAGTCAAGTCAGATTTGTAGTAAATTATTCTACGCTGTTTACAGACACTTTCATACAGTTTCTAATAACCTCTTTCTCTTTATGACAACATATATTCAATGTTTTATTTTGTATTGGAAATCACATTTAATATTAAATCCATCTGAAAACTCTTAGAATGTTTAAGACTGGATAGAATTAATCTACTCTATTCTTTTAAATGCTTCAAAACACAAATATTCTAGAATCTAAAGTTTAAAGGACCTGATGATCTATTGCCAAATACAATGAACACCATTAATATTAGATGCGCATGAGTCAAGCATAGCTGGAAAATATCATGTTATGTATTAAAGCAATCCACTCCAGGTTTGAGCTGTCCAAGAACTGTACCTTTCAAACTAGATTATTTATTTTCATGTGTTTACAAAAATTATGTTTAAAGAACCTTTGGATAGTGCCGAATGAGTCAGTTGAAGTTGGGCCTTTCGGATTTAGAATTAGACCTGATCTAATTTAGTCCTGTTCCCTAAAAAAGCATAACAGATTTTTACTCAAGCGTCTAATCGGTATATATGAATCTAAAGCTAACTTCAGCATCAACGAAAGCTAGGCTATAGCTAGCTTGAGTTAGCAGCTAACCGAATAGACAGCTAGCGGCTAGCCACCTGGGTGTCGAAAACGAACAATCACATCGTGTGCGTGCGTGTATGTGTGTGAGTGTGTGTGTGAGGCGAAGGGGGGGGGGGGTCTCAAATATATAAACCATTCCTTACCTCCCACTCGGTACATATTGGCCGCCATCCTCTTGCAACCTGTATTAAAATCAATTCCAGGGTATTCCCCGCTTGGGTGAAAAATATCGACGGCTTCTCTTTTATTCCTTCATTTATCTCAGACACCCCCGCCGCGAAACAAAGCCGGCTCCGGGCTCAAGCCGAGCTGTGGCGGGTAAAAAAGTTAAAAGTTTCCCTTAGTAAAGCTCCGGAGATAGTCCCCAAAAAACAGAAGTATCCTCTTTTCTTCGGCCCCTCAGACGACCTTCTCCTCTTCTTCACTCACTCATTCACACGCAGCTAGCCTGTCTCTTACTCCACTCTTCCTCCCATCCTCCGCTCCAAGCTTCATCCTCCTCTTCTTCACCTCCGCTCAGTTCAGCACACACACACTCGCACACGGAACACTCACTCACAGGTCCCTTCCGACAGTGTGCGAATCGTCATCTTCGGCTATTGTCGACAATCTCCGGCAGAACCCACAACATTTTTCATTGGGTCCTGGTTAGTTAAGAACCTGACCTTTGGCATGAATGAGTAAGAAACAGGGCATTTCGTGCAAAAATATTTGAAAAATATAATGCTTATTAAGACTTGATAAATTATTTTTGCAACGAGTCTTCTAAAAAAATATAAGAAGAGTGTAGATAACAAAACCCAGTTCATGTAACAGATTTTTTTGACTGCAATTTATTTCCCACAGTGAACCTAAAAGATTTGTGAGTTGCATTGCTTTGTCTTTAAACACAAGTATACTAAAAACTTCTGATAAATTTAGTGTTGTATTGCAATACAAAGCTTTAAACAAACATAAGGGAAACACCAAAACCTTAAGCTTTATGTGTTTTCATTCTACATACTAAAATAAACATTTCTGAGCCTTTTGGAATAGATATAACAAAATTTCCTACAGTCAAGATGAACTTTCCATTAGTTTTGTTTAGACATCAACTCGAAATCTTTCATATAACATTTTAGCCAGAGCTGATGCTACATTTTAACATCTTTTATAATTTATACTTTGTGTTTTCAAGAAAAACTGCTAGTTGTAACACACCACTTTCATCACTTATACTCTTACACATTTCAGTCAGATATGGTAATTCGTTTTAAAGGTACGTCTCACATTAAAAGGGTCAACACTGCCCCCTAATGACAACTAAATAATAACACAACTTTCAGTTTTTATTTTTTTGTTTGTATTAATAATCAATACAACAATAAAAAAAAACATTTACTACAAGTAATAATTTTCAAGTACACTGATCTAAGATCACAGAAATGAATGAATTAGTAAGATAAGTAGGGTTTGTGTTGACAGGAGTTGTTCTCCATCTTGTTTCATAAATGTACAGAAACAGCCAACACTGGTCACTTTTGTTTAAAGTACAAAAATATAGAAGAGCATTTCTATAGGCACTATGGCATACTGTATGTTATAATGCAACACATAAACTCAACACGACTAAAACAGGCATGTTCACAGAAACTATAAGGTAATAACAGTCACATTATGCACCACTCAACACACATGCTAACTTTCCTCGCCACTTACACATCAGAATGCAAAAGATTCTGTTACACGTGTCAGTTTCAGATGGATTTACAAAGTTATGGTAGGGGGTTTAAATGGACATTTTCCCCTGAAGAGAATCCCTCTGTGTTCATGAGACTGACGGCAGTGGTGCAGCAGAGGCTAAATGAAGCTGATAACTGATTAGCTTCAGTGGCTGTGAGCAGACAGATTCCCTCTCTTCACTGGCAGCGTCAGCAGCTCCGTCTAGCTGGCTGGAGGCTCCGGAGAGCTGGTGGAGGTGGAGGAGGCAGAGGCCAGTGTGTCCCTGCTTTCTCCCACCCCACCTCCGGTCACCTTCCACTGCAGGATGCAGGTATCCTTCCCGCCAATGGAGAGAAGGTGGGAATCATTGTGGGTGAAGCAGACGTTGGTTACGTGACTCCCGTGGCCCTCGTACTTGTGACTTGGTGCCTGGGGAGGGGATAGGACATTGAAGAGAGATTGCAAAGGAAGCCCTAATTAATCCCTCGTTTTCCTCAATGTGGGATACACTTTTTGAAATCCTGGCGTCACATGGTGACAATGCCGAATAAGATTATGCTCATATACTAGTGCTTGTTTCTAGTTTCAAGTTTATTTTTCTATGTAGAATTTCTGCCAGAAACAACCATTAGTTCCTGAAGCCTGTTCTAAAACCTGTGAAGACCACTTTTCTTAATCAGGCAGGCAATGGGTGGTAGAAAATATTTTCAGTTTGTGTTCTTTTGATCATGAGCTTTATTTCATTTCACACTATTATTGTCTTGTTTGTATTTAATTGTACATCTGTGTTTTTTTTTTATCTGTGAAAGGTGCAATATAATTAAAGTTTTATTACTCAAACTGAATTAGTAAACATGACTGACTCATTAGACCTGCAGTCCAACTGAAAAGTCTTTCGATGTAGAGTGACTGTGAAATGAAGGATGACTGCGCCAGCAGTACCTTAGGCTTAGGGCAGGGGTACTGGAAGAGGTGGACCTTGCAGAAGTCATCGGCCACTGCCACCACCTTCTCATTGTGGGAGCGACACAGGGCGTTGATGTCTGTTCCATCTGAGCCCTCCAACCACACACCTGCAAACCACAGAAACACTGGCATCAGCCTGGCCACTTATCCCAACGCCACATTTACTTGCAGAGTGTGTTTGATGTTTCTCACCTATGACATGGAAACCCAGCACACAAGTGAAAGAGGCCCATTCTCTGTCTTTGCTCTCAAAGCGGTTCCTCAACAGCTTGCATCCTCTTGCAATGTCCCCTATTAAAACATATTGAGAGAAGTCAAGTAAGCTCTACAGAAAAGATGTGCTCCAAGTGGTTCAAGCCTCTCCATCTAATGGTCTGCAGTTACTTTAGCTGATCCCTGCTACACATTTTTTCCTGGTGTGATAATGGAAACATTTTTTTCAGTTTATAACATCTGTAGCTGCACATTTCTGGATGTGTACTTACAGTAGAGGATCTCATAATCGCCTGAATTTGACACAATGTAACAGCCGTCTTTGGACCAGTCAAGATGAGTTATGAAGCTGGAGTGTCCCTAATAAAAAAGACAGATATGATTGTAGATTATTTTATTCTTCAGTTTTCTTTTTCTTAATAAAGAAAATGTCATTATAAACATTAATATGAGACTGTGGTATGGATTTATCTCAGTATATTTGTGTCAACATTTTGACCTGGTCCCTCCAAACGTCTGGTCTGGTGAAAAGAGTTCAGAAACTTCTGCATTTTTACATCTGATGAGAGGAGCAAACCTCCCCCCTCCCATCCTCATCACTTCCTACAGAGGGACAGTAGAGAGCAAACTGACCAGCATCCCAGTCTGGTTTGTGACATGTAACACCTCTGACTGGCAACGTATACAGAGAGTGGTGAGGACAGCAGAGAGAAACATCAGGACTGAGCTTCCTTCCATCCTTGACGATGCTTCCAGTCGCTGCCTAAACAGGGCTCAGTCAATTTCAAAAGATCTCTCCCACCCTCACCATGGTTTGTTCTCCCTGCTGCCCTCTGATCAAAGGTTCAACAGCTTCAACAGCAGAACAACCAGATTCCACAACAGCTTCATCCCTCATGCCATAAGACTACTAAACTCCCATTAATCCATTTATTGTATGTATTTATATTAATTGATTTAATTATTTTTTGGCGCTTTGCAACTAAATTTTGCTCAATATGTACATTTTAAAGGTACAGATGAATGACAATAAAATGTCTATGTCTCACTGAAACATTGATTCATTTCATTTATTCTTTGAAAAATGCATTGCACACAGAGTGAAAGACTGTTTTCTTTTCCATCCATCCATTTTCATTACACCCTTGTGCCTAGCGGGGTAGGGAGAAGTGCTGGTGTCTATGTCTAGCGAGACATTTCGGGCGAGAGGCGGGGTCACCTGGACAGGTCACAGGGCAACACAGAGACAGACAGGATAAACAACGATGCACACACGCACTCCCACCTAGGGAGAATTTAGACTCAGAGAGACCAATTTACCTGGCAGTCATGTTTTTGAACTGTGGGCGGAAGCCGGAGTACCCCGAGAGAACCATGTACAGGGAGAACATGCAAACTCCATGCAAAAAGACCCCTTGCCGGAAATCGAACCCAGGATCTTCAAGGCAACAGTGCTACCAACTGCGAAATCGTGTTTCCTTTTAATATTCATAAATATCTTTGCATTATTATACAGCAAATGAAAATGAAAAATTCAGGAAGAATAGACCAGTTAGGACCAGACTCATAAAGAAATATCTTTAATGTCGAGATGTTATGTTATGATGTTATGGACTACACAATCATGTGGAAGACGGGTGATTTGACAGCTTTCCAGCAGACACTGACGTCCTCCACTAGGAGAATAAGCTACAAAATGTCATTTCTAAGGATGTTGGCTGTTCAGTGTGCTGCATATTAATAGAAAATAGAGTATAAGGAAAAGTGCGTCAGAAAAAGGTGAATGAGTACTTGAAAGGATTATACAGTTAATTCTATTCAAATGTTTGGGTGAGATGCCCAAGGCGTGGAGCACAGCTGCAGTCAGAGCTTCAAAGGCACATGAATTCAGGACATGGGCTGCAGCTGTCACATTCCTTACGGTAGCCACTCCTGAAGCATCTTACCATCCCACAAGGACTGGGATATTGCTCAGGTGTCTAAAGTCTTCTCAGATGAAATTAAAATTTGCATTTCATTTGGAAGTGCCAGGGTTTGAAGGAAGACTGGACTTCAAGCAACAGAATCCATGTTGCTTGAAGTCCAGTGTGAAGTTTCTACAGTCAGTGAAGGTTTGGAGCTTTATGTCATCTGCTGCTTTTGGACTGTTGGGTTTTGTCAAGTCTAGAGTAAATGCAGCCTTCTACCAGCAATCTATGCTGCCCTGTGCTGACAAGGTTTATAGAGAAGTTTTCATTTTCCGGCACGATTTGGCACCGGCCCAACACTACTAAAAGTACTGCTTTAATCACCATGGTAACACCAGTAAACTGGCCTGATCTAATAAAGAACCTATGGGCTGTTGTCAACAAGAAATGACAGACACCAGAACCGACAGCAGTAGCAGCAGATTTGGTGAAGGCTACTACCGAGGTAACCTGGGCTTGTTGCACACCTCAGCAAAACCACAGGCTGACGCCTCCACGCCACGCTGCATTAATGCAGTAACTCACGCTAAAGAACCCAAATCCCAACAATTGAGAGCATATGCAGTGCAGTACATGAACAGTACATGGTGGCTCCTTTTCAGCAACCCCACATTTCAGTATTCCAAAATATGATTTTTATTGGTCTTTATCTTGCTTTGTAAGTGGTACAGAGCAAATTTAAAAAATTTCTAGACAAAATAATTTTTGGTTTTATTAGCTATAAGCCACAATCACCAAAATGAACAAATGCTTAAAAAATATCACTTTGTCAGTAAGGAACGCTATACGTGTGTTTCACATACTAACTGAATTAAAGAAAGAACTTAAATAAAAGTCTTACTTCTTCCTGCTTATTATGATACACATGCATGAATGTAACTCACATTACACTTTCCGAAGCGACTGTAGCGGCGGCCACTCTCTGTCACGCTGTAGATGTAGATGAAGTTGTCATGAGAGCCTACAGCTAAAAAGCGTCCATCTGAAGACAAAGAAGCCATTAGTTCAGTTAAAGGGGATTTCCTTTGTTTTTCACATTATTCCTTCTTTCTTTAATTATGTACAGAGAAGAAAATAAAAAAATAATCAAAAAACACAGACTTAAATAAATGTGTGTTTATATTCTATAGTTTTTTTCCCCCCCGAAATGCGATTTTTTGGTTTTCTATTCTTTTTTTTTATACATTTTCAAAAATCACAGAAAAGTCATATAAATTTAATATTGTGTAGAATTTTGAGGAAAGAGATTAATTTGATACAATTTGGAATAAGGCTGTGGAAAAAATAAAGAGCTGTGAATATTTTCCAGATGCACAGAAAGTTCTGAAACATTGTTTCCGAACTTTTTTTACATTCTTTAAAAAAAAAAAAGTGTAATTTCTGCAAATGGCATACCTGGTGAGTATCTCATGACTGATAGCTGTTCATTCCCATCTGTGGATTCAGAAATCACCTCCTTGGTTACCAAGTCGAGGACCACCCACCTGTCAGAGTTACAGGGAGAAGCAGACGGTCAGGGAGCTGCCAGGTCAAACATGCACTGCTACTGCTTTATGCTAACTAATCCAAGGTGAAGCTCTTTTTGTTAGATTATACTGAAACACACTCCACATTTATTGACAGCTTGACAAAGATGTTTAAAACACCTTCAAGTAAATGAATGAATGAATGGTAAATATAGTTTATAAAATAGTATATTAATCCCGGAAGGAAACTCCCATCTCAGGACACTCCTTCTGTAGACAGGTGCCTGAGGCTGCAGCCCTGCGGAGCGTCGCCCTTTTGTTAAATAAATTACTCTGCCTGGCCAAAAGGAAGTTGCCAAATGGATGTAACTAAGCAAATAGGTACATGCCTCCTATTGGATAATTGGTGCATGTTTCAGCTGGCAACAAGTTATTTAATCCCAACTGGTGCAATGAGTTGCTTCTCATTTTTGATCGTGGAAAAGATGTCAGTCTGTTTGAGAAGGGTCAAATCAGTGGCATGCATCAAGCAGAGAAAATATCTAAGAAATTTACAGAAGCTACTAAAATTGGGTTGAGAACTGTCCAATGTATTATTAAAAACTGGACCCATTGTCTTTGAGGAAGAAATGTGGCTGTAAAAAAATCCTTAATGATTGTGATCGTTCCCCCAGGGTGGGGAATCAAACCGCAGACAGCTGAGCTTAGGACTAATAGCCTCTGTAGAGCGGCTGCTCTACTTCTAACTCTGCACTGTCCCTATTGCAGCTGTTTTAGATGATTTTAAAGTGATCAGCGGAACTTCATATCATTGTTGCATAATTATTATTATGTATTTGTGTTGCATTACCTTCCTGTGCTGAGGCCAACAGATACAACCGATCCGCTGGGGCAGAAATCAGCACACAACCCATACTCCTGTCAGAGATAAACACATGCATTTAATCATTGTTGGATAAATGCAGTTTGTCTGTAAAAGCAAAATTGGGACGTTTCCTAGACTGCAGTAAAATATTCAGTCTGAATATCTTTCTGTTTTGAGCTTTACTTACACAAAGCTATATTTGATTATATTTCTGTAAGGATCTTATGGCAAGATTATAACAATCATTATGCAGATTATCTCAAGATAATCTGCACTGTGGTTTTGTTCTGGCACAAATTGATCAGCTAACTTCCTTTCAGTAGGGTCATCATCTATAATCAAAACAGGTGACACTGTTAAAGAGTCCAGCTGAAATCCCTTCATCAGTCAAGACAGCATTCTGATTGCTTTAAAACAAACATATATGCCCCTAAAACTGTTTGAACAACGATTGCAACCAAGTCAATCTTTTTTTTTTTTTTTGGAATAATCAAGCATGTGTGGGTTATGTAACTTAGATTAAATATTGTTAAAGTCTCCAGACAGCCAGAGAACACAGGAAGCACAAGGACATTGTTCTAAAGAGTATTGAAGCACAGTGCTCAGCTAGCTCAGGAATAATCATTTATATAATAATATATCTAATTTTATGAAACCCTAACAAATTTATTCTCACCTCTATATGCTCAGCACTTGTGCCTCATATGGGACCCTAGTATTCTATTAATTAATTCAGCTACTGATTATTTGTCCATATGGGGGCGCTCACAGACTGTGCATAGAGCACTGAATTGTGGGAAAAAGTAAACAAATTTGGCATAAAGTAAATGAACTAATTTAATCTAAACATTCAGACCAGTTTCAATTCAATTATATGCATTTTAGTTCAACCAGATATTCCAGAAAATCTGCAGATTAATAAAATGCTATAAAAAAAAGCCTTCGTTCTGCATGAGTTTAAAAGACTAAGCTAAAGGTTAGAAGAAGTGGTTCTTACCTCGAGGGTGATACACCAGTCCAGGCTGTGTTCCTCTGTGTTCCACAAACACACCTGCCTGTCATGGCTACAGGTGAGGAAGATGTCCTGAGAAGGGTGAGTAGCAAGACCCCACATCTCATCTAAATGACCCTGAGACACAGAGAGAAAGAGAAAGAGGGAAAGAGAGAGAGAAAGAAAAAGAGAGAAAGGCAGAAAATTAAAATTTCTTCCCTCCTGCTGCAGTAACAGCTGATCTGAGCCGCTTGGTCCATTTACCTCAAGTATGCAAACAGAGCAAAAGGAAAAGTCAGATTATGAACATACCTGAACTATGGCAACAAACCCATCAGAGAAAGATCCTCTGAGGATTGCATTTCGGGTTGTACCAACCAAAAGTCCCTCATCATCCACAACGGCAACGGTGCGGACAGCCCCAAACTTTTCTGGAATCTGGACATAACGTCCCAGTTAGTACCAACATTCCAGGCATTTCCCTCCCATGAGGAGGATACTTCACACTCCAGATGTAACATAGACACACGCAGCTGCAGATCACCTCACACTCTCTCTCTGGAGCCAGGTCGGCGCTCCAGCGGATGATCTTGCGGTCCTTTCCCCCTCCGCTGAGCAGAGCTCCACACTTCAGGGTGCACAGGGTAAACACACTGCCTTCGTGTGCTTTGATTGGTCGCACAATCTGATAAGTTTCTGTTTGGAAAGCAATGTGGGAAGGGAAAAGATCAGGTCAAAGCTATATGGATTATTTTACACAGTTAATATTATGCTATGACTTTATATAACATAATAAAGAATGAAATCCGTAACGTAATATCACCGTGACTTTAGGATTCTAATATCAAACTGAATTTGCTAAGGTTCTCTTGTATTTTTTAATTTTCAAGATTAGTAGACAAGCTTTTATAGCCAGAACCTTCCTGTTAGCATGTTAATACACTGACCTTTGGCCCCTTTACCAAGCGTTTTGGTGTCTGCAGCAGACTTCGCCCATGGCAGGATGTTGCCTTCAGAGTCTCCGGTCAGAACATCTCCAGTTAGGCTGAACACAAAGCAGTGGATGAACTTGGGTTTCTTGTATTTCTGTAAATTAGAAAAAAAAGAATACTTTTGAAAGCAACAGTTTGACTGAGAGTTGAGGTTATTTTAAATTATTTTAATTTGCCAAAGACAATGATAATGAGAGATTTTTGTTTTATTTCTCCCTTCAAAGTCAGAAGTTTCCTGTACCTTGAAGACATTTAGGAAAGCCAAAAAGATGATGTCATGACTTTGTAGGCTTCTGATAGGTTACTGAATAGCATTTCAGCTAAATAAAGCTACATCTGTGGGGAGTGCTCAAACTAACTGTCTACTTGTGTGGCATTGTGACAAAATGAAACCAAATGGGCCAGAAGTGTGGTTTTCCAGGGGTCTGCTTCTCCCAGATGTCTGCATAAGGCACGTTCCTCTCTTGGAGACGTTTCCTGTGGTGTGATGACACCAAAGTTCATGACCATGTAGGTCCATCATTACACTTGGAGAAAAGCAGGAAGCTCAGTTGTAAAGTTCTGCTGTAGGAGGGACTGGTGCCCTTTACAAAACAGAAGGCATTGTGTGTAAATAGTATTGCTGTCAATCGATTAGAAGGTTTTCTTTTGTTATCAGATTAATCTCACTCTGGCGCTGTGATTAATCTCAATGCCTAGCTTTATAAGCTTGATATATAAATGTGCAGGCAGTAGTGGTTCTTACAGGAGTGGTGCAGAGGGGAAACCACTCCAGTACTCAACAGCAACTAAGGGAAACATACTCAGTTTCCCTTAGTGCACATGTACTAGCATGTAGTAGCATGTGCACAAGATCTAAACATGAAAAGATGACAGTGTCATTTAAAGTCAGACGGTGATGAAAAAGTTACCATATATTTTTATACAGGCTTGAAGTTTTGTAATATTGTCCTTGTTGATGAAATGAATCTGTTCAAAATGGTCCTGATGTGTCATACATCCTCTTTTAGACATGAATAATGTTTGCCTTTAATTTTCAGTTCTCTTTAAAAGGGCTTCCTGCTTCCCCATTCAAACTCAAACTGAGGAAGCTGCAAACAAGATGGAAGCTCTTACTCATCACCAACCACTAACAGAAAACCTGTCAGGACGACGTAACCAGAGACAAGCGGAAATCTGAGCCTTACTCCGAAGATGCCTTGTTTTTTGGTGAACTGCCCTGCGCTGAGTGTCCAGAAGTAGACATGGGATTTCCCACAGGTGATGATGTTGTTGCTGTCACTGGGGTTGAAGTCCACAGCAAACACAGCCTCATTGGTTGTCTGCAGACAGGAGCACAGGCAGGTTCAGCTCAACTACAGCAGAGTGAAAGGCAACAACATCAAACATCAAGCATACAAGTTTGGTGATGGGATCTGTACTGATGTAAATGTGGAGTTTCCTAAATTTTAGTCAGATCAAACTAAAACCTGTCACCGTTGAATGAAAGCCAAAAAAAAAAAAAACATGTTTAGAGTTCACCACTAGTGAAAAAGTGAAGTTCGAAAAACCTAAAACATGCAGAAAAATTGGCCCTAATGGCCAATTTTTCTGTGTCAAACACACAGAATTATTGTAGAGGGGGTTCTTGTCAGACGAGGCCAAATCAGAACTTTGTGGCCAGTGGGGAAAACCCTACGGAAATCCAGTACATCATGTTGATAAGACTAAACCCACTGTGAAACATGGTGGTGGCAGCATAACGCTGTGGTTTTAATTTCCTATAAAAGGGAATAGAAGACTTATCAGGTTTGCTTATAACACAGCCAGAGGTACAGCAACGGCCTACAGTTAATGTGTTAGAACGGCCTATTCAAAGCTCAAACTTCAATAATATTGAGAATTTATAGTAGGATGTTCTCCATCTAGCCTCATGTAATTATTTTGCAGAAGGGTGGGCGGAAATCTCAGTCTGGAGATATGCAAAGCTGGTAGCGTCAGAACAGACCTGCAGATGTAACTAAAGAAAAACCCAATAAATACATGCAAACATGTGGTTGTTATATGACAATGTGAGAGATTTCAAGGGTCTGAATAATTTTGAGAAGAGCACAAAAAAACAGTGAAGGATGTAATTTCTCCACTCATCTTATAAAGAAAAGAACAGTAAAGATTGCAGTAAAGTGCCACACAAAAAGCCTCATTCATGCAGGGAAGAATGCGGTGAAGAAATGAGAGCGGGTGGACGTTTGCTGTTCCCCTGTGCTGTAACTAAAAGGACGGGTCCAGTGTTGGACTGCAGTCACAGGCAGGGAGACTCTTTTAGATCATGTACATTTTTCAACACCCAACTATAAACACACACATATTCACACAAAGAATTCGCTAAATATTTATAGAGTTGCCATGACAGCAATGCAGAAAAATGACTCCCAAGAAAGTAGAGTAGTTTGGGGCAAAAAGCCCATTTAAACACAGCAGAGCCCCCGCCCCATCGGCAGGCTGCACATATGCCATCACCCTCATCTCTCTGGAGACGAAGGTCATTTATAAAGCACCAACACATTCCAATCACTTTATTTTACATGGCACAAAACTTTGTGACTCTTCCAGATTATGTCTGAAGATGGATGGATGTCAGAGTTTAACATCCTAAAGCGATTCAAACATTACATGGGATGGTTGCCAACATGGGTGTGAAACCCATTAGACATATTTCAACTGATAGAACACTTAAGATGTTCATTATCCTATTTGTTCTGCATAAAAAGATCTCAAATTCATCCAAACTGGATAAATGCCAGGGTGGAATTCAAGAAATGACTAAACAGGCTGCAGAGAAAGAGCCTGCACAAATGAAGACGTTTGTTAACCTGAATCACACCTTGATAAACAAAACCATTATAGACAATAAAATAATAGAAAAGAAGAACTTAATTAAGAGGTGATGTAATTCCCACGGGGTGGCTTATTTCCTATGTGCATTGTGAGGACAAATTGAGTTTCGTTTTGCATTTCTGCAAGTGTCTCTTAAATGTTAAAGGTCATTTGGCTTTACAAGTGTGAGATGAGATTCTGCAATCTGAGGCGACAAAAAAAGGATTTGGAGGAAAAAAAAGGAATGACTGAACTAAACAAATACTTTGCAAGAATATTCAGTTTGATCAGGTATATGTTGCTTACCTGCAGTGGCGGTTTTAGACCAGATGTACCGAGGGACCAATTTTGTTTTAATGGGGGCACAGAACAAAAGAACACAACCAAAAAAACAAAAACAGAGTAATATTTCATTGTTTGATAAATGAAGCCAAAGAGCCACTTGCGGCTCCAGAGTTTCAGACTTCCTGAACTAGCAGATGAAAACTGTGATCTTATTGGCTCAAACTAAAACTGCAACACCTTAATGTTTAATTCATTATTAATACACAAATCATTGTAAAATGTGAAGGATGAATTAGTTATGGTTTCTGTACCAGTCCATTTCATCATATGGCATTTATTTAGTATTATCTCTTCAGTCGGGGGAGTTGGCCCATGCTTACCAGCGTTGTCTTTGAGGTTGATTATTGTGCTGGATGCTGTTAGTCATTATTTAATTGTTTTGTTATCTTTAATGAGATGATTGTTCTCTCTTGTAATTGTGATTCCCAGATAAAGTGGAGGTCAAAGAGGTCAAGTTCACCTGCTATTTTATCTTCAGCAAGTACAGGAAAGTGTAACTTAGGACCTGAAGAGCAACCAAATTTGGTAAGTAACAATAAAAAAGGTTGTAAGGAAATATGGAAACTGTAGATTAAAAAGTAACAACTAAACATTTTGTTTAGTGTGATCCTTCCAAATTCCCCAAAAACGAGCTCCTAGAATTAGAAAGATATTCTCAGGGGCTAAAGAGCGAGATCTAAAAGTGGTTTTCCAATTTTTGGCAGATGATTCTCTTACTTACGCGCCCTTAAGAAAGATTGGACATGTTTGGATCAATTGCTCCAGTGACTCTGAGATATCAAAGCCTGGACTGGTGGAAAATGAAGCTCAACTTCACCGTGTTCTTTGCTTACCTTAATCTCTGCGTGCTTGGTCCCCTTGGTGCAATCCCACACAGACAGTATGTGTTCATTAGAGTCATCAATCGCACAAAGGAAAGTTCCAGAGTCCTAAATCGTTGATTCGAAACAGGAAAATACATCATAAATATGAAACGGTTTCTAGAGCACAAACATGCCTGAAAACTCAGATTTGAATTTATTCCTCTTTTGAATTTTGTAAATATTGGTTTAAAAAGTTGTGTTTGTATATGTGTATTCATCTGTTTGAACAAATCCTGAGTTTGTCCAACTTTTTAGTTGAGACCTGGCACAAGCAAAGAGTCAGAAATGTCCTGTGCTTTTCTGGGGGAACATGTAGATGTTGGAGAGTAAATCCTCTGCAGAAATCTCTGTCACATAATATATTAATATATTTTTTACAGTTGCTGTTTTTTGCCACAGTCAATTTATCTTTGATTAACTTCAGCCCACACATCACTCATATGATAACGAGGACATTCTTTGTGCTGTGCTCACTTTTCATTCCAGCAGGATGAAAAATGTTACCATGCAGCAGAGGTCACCTGTGATTGATGCCTAATTTAATCGGTGTATGTGAAACTCCTTCTTAGCATAGTGTGTGTGTCTCCACCTGTCAGATTCTGGGGTTCAATCCCAGTGTCTCTTTGCTTGATCAAAGATGTTCTTTTTTCTTTTATGCTGTAGGTATCATGCACACATAGCTTAGTTTTACACAAATTTTATCTTATAATGGAGCTTTTTAGACACGAGCCTTCCCATTGTTGGACTGGAGATCATTGTGACTTGAACATTTCTAAGTAGCTCACTGTCTGAAAAGCGTGGGCAGACCTGTTGTACAGATTAGGTTCTCTATAGTCACAGACTCAAGACTGGTAAAAGAAGAACACGACAGAATTGCATCAGTGAAGCAAAAATGTAGACTATCACATTCTGACACTCAAAGCATGATCTATTCATATATTTTTGGATGTTAAAAGTACAGTAGATATTGATATTTTCTTCAAACAAATAAATGATCTTTGTTCTTATACAACTAATTCTTTGCTAACTCACACGTTGACTTGGTCTCTGCCATGCTATTTTGCAGCAGTAATAGTGTTGTTGTTTGTTTTTCTTTTTATTTTTTGTTAAATATGTTTTGATATTCTCCTTATGCCATAACTAAAACTTCTAATTCCAATGGCAAGAAGTGCAAACTTTCAGGCTTCCTTTTTTCCTCCCGTTGCCATGGTGAATCATGGATTAATGAGGACTTCTACACAGTTGCTCATGTTTATCTCCAAGGTAATTTGACTCAGAACATTTCACCAGTTAGAGGACATTTCCTTTACTCATATATATCATGCAATCCTGATCAACATGACAACATCAAGACATTAGTCTGAGCAAATTCAAACTAAAGAGCAGTTTACAATTACAATGTAAACTAAAACAACTCACAGCAATGGAGAATGCCAACGATCCCATTCCCACTCCCCTCTGGAAGGTACCCAGCCCTATTTGCTGCAGGGTGACCAGGGTAGTAGAGTCCCATATATGAACACATGCCTGCATTGGCTAAAATAAGACATAAAAACATATCATCTACACAGCAGAACAGATCAGATCAAACTTTATTGTCCCCTAAGGAGCAATTTGCTTTGCAGACAGCAAGGACAATCACAGATAAATACATAACATAAAGAAAAAGAATAATAAAAATACACCACACAGCATGCAGAACAATTATATTCATTTTATTTAAGGCAAACATTTATTCAAATTCCCATGTATGATATATTACTACATATTCCTGATTGCTAGACATAGGCTCAAGAGCACAGAGAGGCCAGGTCAGTAGAAGGTCAGCATGTTTCTTCCAGTCTCTTACATAGGAAGCAGTGTTTGAAGTAGATAACATAGCACTGACACAATGCAACACCAGCCATGACAGGGTTGCTTTTGGTCAGTGACCTCGGCAGACATACAAAGACCTCATCTGCTGCCTTCAACAACACCTGCAGAAAGTATCTGATGTCCACACCGGTGCTTACAGTAACGGTGTGGACATCCTTGTGATATATTTCTATCAGTATGTAATTCCAGATAAATTTTTTGACGTGATTCTAAAGTCTGCACCTGCTGGATTTCACGATTTTGAAATGTACCAACTAATTAAATGTACTGTTTTCATTCATGGGTTGTTTTCAGGAGTAATATTGCTGAGTAATATTACTGCAACAGCAGTAGTTACCTTTCCATCTTTATCCACGCCGGCTGTCTGTCCAGATGCCACTCGAACATTGTCAGGATGAACAGCAAGACTGCAGAAAAGAAATATTTTCATTTACTTCAAAACCTTAGAAAAGAATCCAAAGAAGAAAGAACAAAAATAAGTGATGTCTCGTGTCCGGATCCTATTCACCACAATGAAAACATGCTAGCAAACAGATAAATTGCATAGTTTGTGTCACGTATTTGAGAGTGTTCGTCGTAGAGTGAATCTCACACACTGTTGATAAATGGCGGCTTTGCTCTACGGGGCTCTGGATGGGGCAAAATACCTGTCACCGTCGTTACAAATGGATTGGAAACTGCAGCATCAAGAGCGCCATCAGTGGAAGTAATAATAGGATGTAGTGTGCCATGTTACTGCATAGAAACTTGATGAGGACAACCCTCAGTCAGAAGCTCGGATACCCAACCAGATCACTGATGTGGTTGTTCATCATAATCCACATCAGTTTTTAATGTCAGAATGTATTATCAAGCTGTTCAGGCTGCAGGAAGTTTCTGCTTTACAGAAAAACTCCTTAACATTCAAAATGCTGCTCTCCACAGTGCATGTTTTGTGACCAAATTTTAATTGAAAGACAATAAGAGATGCATCATCCAAGAGCTATTTTACAGCTGAGTGCAAAACACTCTCAGATTAATTTTATTACTACATCATAACATGCCAAGCCCAAACAGACTTACAGGAAACCTCATCTAAATAAAGAAATAGAATCCAGTTCATAAGCTGAAGGTCATATGAGTTCACATTAATTCTGCTGTTAAAGTCTTTGAAAATTAGTAAACTAAGATTATAATCAGAATATTTTCTTTAATCTCTCCATCTGATCGTGCAGCCTTTGACTATTCTTTGAACTCCTCTGTAGTTGAAAGTATTCTAGAGTTAAACGTGAGGCTATCTGAAGATCATGAAGCCAATGATCTCAAAAATTCTAAATCATTTTAGCACCTGACGAAGATCAGATTATCTCTATCATTTCTTGAAACATGAAAAACTAGAACTGGAAGAGGGCGAACTTCCCTTCCTCATGATGGCAGCAATGCTTGTCTGCACGCCCACTTATTACTATAGGGAGGTTAACTTAGTAAAGTGATTTAACAGCTCGTTTAGATTTTCTCTCCAACTTCACTAGAGCCAAATAACAAACTGCTGCTTGTTCTCAAACAAATAACGTCTATAAAAAATTTGATTTATGAGTAGAGTTTAATAAAGTATGGAATTAAATCACAAATCTGTACAAATTGTTTCAGATCTGGAAGAAACATTTTTTACAGCCTATTTTCATGTCATCCCCTGCACTCTGCTAGTACTTCAATAAGGTCATAAAGAGAATAATCAGTGTAATAACACACAGCATTCAGATGCAATCTACATTTTCAGCATTTCAGTCTGGATGATAGACGACCAGCTGATGGAAATGGTTTCCAGTGGTCTGACATGACACTCGGGTGCCAGGAGTTCAGAGGCATCAATCATGCAGTTCCACCAGGAACTGATCACAATGAAGTGGTTATCAGTGTGGGATGCGGCTAAAGGTCGTCCACTTCTATGGCTTTCTGTGACTTTGCCAGTCTCTCTGTATCTTTGCTGAAACTGAAACTCTAAGCTCAGCAATCTGAGAATGTACACCTATAAAGGTTATAGTACAATTTAGGTTAATCCTGAAACTTCACCTAAATCAAGCCAAGCATCCTTTGCTTTTTGTGAGAAATACATACTGTCAACATGGAAGAACATGGAATATCACTTCATATCAAGTCAAATTAAGAGAACAAAGTTTTTCTTGATCATACGCAGAGGATTGTTTAGTTTTACTGACCATCGGACAGAGTCGGTGTGTTTGCGGTAGTGGCGCTGCATGCGGTTCTTGATGTGATAGAGCACAATGACACAAGCAATGAAGTAAACTGCTTCACCAGATGGAAGGAAGAATAAGTTAGCACGGCAATCCCGTCCCCGGTAACCATAGCTACGGACAAGGTTAAGGTCGCAACACTTAAATGCAATACTACATATGATAAACCATTCACATATTTATCACAATGTTTAAATTAGGAGCCGACTTTAGATTAATAAAAACTACTCTAAGTTAATTAATGACACAGACTCTTATGCTTAAAAAGATCTAGACTTTTTACACATCAACTATAGGAAGGCTGATGTACCTAAAATTAAATTCATCATCCCTTTGATGAAGACACTGAGGTCTGCTGTATCCTCTATATGTTGCAAATAAATTCTCCAGGCTTGGCTCCACTCTTCCTAAACTTTGTGGGTGAATGTTTTAACGTTTCAACAAACCAAAACTTGCAGGTCACAACTATGAAAAAAAACAAAACATACTTGGTACATTGTACCGTTACTATGGGTTACTTCTGCAGGTTTTGGCAAAATACATGGCATTATGAACAGCTCCCAAAGCCAGTCAGGTTGGATGGAAGACGAAGAGGGATTTACATTTTTTAGCATCAGAGAATGTTTATATATAAATATTTATATCAACTGAGGAATAACGTTACATATAAGAGATTTAGGGAACAAGGTATTGAGGACAAACCTAAATACAGCATGATGGGGCATGATGACGAACTGTCGAAGATTTGATCAAAAGATTCTTCAGCAATGCTTTGGATTAATGGTGTGTACACTGGTGTGTATCCTGTTTTTTGCAATTGCTTTGATTCCCAATTGATTTGCTAGGTTTTTGTCAGAACTATACAGGACATATGTTACATTAAAGGTGGAAGGAATGATAAAATTACATGATTTTTACCTCAGAAAAACCTGTATTTACACTGTACACTTTTTACATCCTATGTATTAGAGCAGTTCTTTCCACAGCATCATATCTTTCATCCATCAACGGAGTGAAAGAAACCAGGTGTGAATGTAACACAAGCCCAATAACATGAACACAGCTGAGCACCGTGTGGTCCTCCTGTGGAAGGATACACCCAGTCCAGCTCCAGTCTCTCTGAAGGCAGTTCCATCTTCAGGTTGTCATAGTTCTGGATGTTGGATGGGACGTACATGGTGATGGGTCGGCCACGGATGAACATTTTAATCGACTGTTCTGGATAAGATAATAGAGAGATTAGATGAACTTTATTGTCCTGACGGAAATTTGTCTCGTGTACACACTCTGGATGCTGCATAACCCAAAACCATGACCATCATATTACATTCACACATAAAACCCACTTTCATAATGAATTTATTTTAAGAGAAATTACTACATAAAAGAAAAATGACTCAAGTACACAAGAAAAAAAAAGTGGACAGTAGAAAACCATAAAGGAGTGAATATTTTAAAAGGCTTTGTTTGCTTCCCTCTGTGTGCAGATAGAGAGCTGCACACAGAGGCTCTCTGTGTGCAGAGACCAGAAATTATGTAATTTCTGGTGTACCTTGGCTGTAAGTTCCTCTTCTTGAGCCGGGTGAACCTGTGTGCACAAGAATGCAAAAACTTAGCATCAAAAAAATTTAGTTTACATAAATAAGCTTTAAATATCGGTTGACTGTAAATCTTAACTGACCTAATATGGAAACATCTGTAACACACTCTCATGTATTAGCAGTAACTTCCTGCTAAACAGAAAATCTTAAATGTGACTAAGCAGAGAAAGTCTTGGTGCCAAGACCAGATCTACTAAGCATGTCGCATTTATAATTCATCTGCTATGAAATTCTTGAGAATTGAGTCCTTTTTATACGGTAGCCAGTTATTAGCCGACAGATATGGTCAAAGCTTCTTACTTTTTATCTGAGCTGCGATCTTTAAAACAGTTCTTCACTTCCCCATTAATTAACGATAGCTGATTTAAGACAGCCCATTAACAAATCTACACAAAAACATTGATGTGCAAACAGGCCGACTGACTAGTAATTTATTTTTGTAAAATACAGTTTCTTAGGAAATAGACCGATACAAAGCGGTGCATGATTATGAAGTGGATGGAAAATGTTGTACATTTTCAAACACAAGTAGGAAACCTTCCACTCCAATACAGTGCAATGTGCTGCCACCTGTGAATATAAAGTATAAATCCAGCCATTCTGTTTCTGTGAAGGCCACAGAAGTTTGACAGAAAACCATTAGAATGGTGAATTGTGTTGCAGACACATGAATGATGCAAACTCTAAAGTATACAAGCACAAAAGAACAAATACAACAGAAAACACTTCAAACACAAAATGCTGCAATCACAGAGAGTAGAAGCAAAAACCAACAATCAAAGAAAAATGCTCCAACTGCAGACAAATTGCTGCAACCACAGGAAGCAAAGGGGAAAATGCCACAAATAGCAAAGCCATAAACTCGCTCCACAACACAGAAATGCTCCAGACCTCTAGGGGGAGTCGACCACCAAATCGTATGGGACCAGACCTTCAAAGACAGAATGTCCAGAAGAAAGAAGGAGGAATATGTAGGAAATGATAGCTACTCCAGACTCCCAGGAGTGATCTGGAGGATTTCATTTTTGTGGAGCCAGTTTTCCATCATTAAGAAAGAAAAGACATCATTAAGACCAAAGAACACAACAGGAAGAGAGGACTGCAAATGTTACAAGACATGGTGATCAGAGAAGCAGCTAAGAGACTGATGGTAACTCTGGAGGAGTTGGTTTAGATCAAAGCATATTCACGTGTTGGAATGTCCCAGTCAAAGTCTAGAACTAAATTTAGTAGGTGAGAGTTTGTGGGAATTGCAAGTAAAAACGGGAAACTTCCTGGATAAAGGAGATACACCCCAAAATAACGGCAGGCAGTTCTGGTGCCTGTTACTCAGGAAGCCGAATGGAACACACAAGAATTTCTTTCAAATCATCTGTTACATTGTTGGTAAGTATGTTTCTCTATAAATGAAACATACTAACATACTAACGGTTATTGTCAAGCTGACAATAACCATGCTCCCATCAACAATGCCCTTAGAACATTGAGGGCATTGTTCAGATGACGCATGAGTTACATTCCAGACGGAGAGTCAGAGGTTCAGTTTGACCTCCAATTCACCAAGTGATGATCTGCCTCAGTGAGAACCTGAAACCTTCATTTCCCCTCAATGCACTGACTTTCTCTGGAAGAGAAATGGTCCCTCACTGTTTACTGCTGCCAATGTCAACAGAAGAGACCTTCCTAAAATAAATATTTTCTTTGCTCTATTGTGATCAAAACCAAAATTTGCTTTTCATGCCCATCTTTTCACTGAAAGATGGGTATGAGGAGCTCAAGACGAGGTCAGAACATAAAAATGCACGTTAGCAGCCTACACTGCAGAGCATACCATCCATCAACCTGCCGTGTGAGTTGGAGCAGCAGTGGCGCTCGGCTAACCACTGCGGATATGATTCCAGTGCTGCACCCACACAGCCTGTCTCCATTCCCAGCAACTCACATGGAAAGGAGCAAGTTAACAAGTTGGGGCGGGTGAAATTCTCAGTAAGTGACATAACGGAGTCAGTTCGCTGGATTTGGAACAGATTAGAAGTCTTCACTCAGTTATTTTTGATACTGACGCTAACTTACTGGCTGCTGAATTAAGAGAATCACCTCACTCTCAAACTACAATCAGTTTGCGTTGGAGAAGCAACAAAAGAAATTCTATTAATATATTTAATCTTAACCAACAGTAGCAAGATCCTTGAATTAGAAAATCTTTAAAAAATATATGTATGGGTGCTGTGGTGGCGCAGGTGCAAAGCACAACCCACATATGGAGGCTTTAGTCCTCATGCTGGTAGTCGCAGGTTCGATTCCCGGCCTGGCGATATTTCCCGCATGTCTTCTCTCTCTCAATACCTTATTTTCTGTCAAGCTACTTTCAAATAAAGGCCACTAGAGCCAAAAAAAATCTTAAAATAAAAAAATATGTATTCACTGCATCAGCCTTTGAAGACATACATTGCTGAATAAGCTGTTTATTTAAAATCATAACCAAAATCTTTGTCCAAATTAGTCGTCATGAATTAGAACATTTGCATATGAGGAAGGTTTTAGGTGGATTCTTTAGGCAAAAGGTTTGTGTGCATTTTCACTCTCTATTGGTGGTTGTAAAATGTCCAAATACAGACAGGAGGTAGGCAATATCCAACCTCCAAAAATAAAGAACTCAAGATTAAAAAACACAAAACAAAAAAACCTGAACAAAGTATAGCGATAAGCACGGACCATACTTATTACTAAATGGAGAGTGGCTGGTCTGTTATTGGACAGTGTATATCAGTATCTTGAGATCATGTTCTAAGTATCATGATACTGCATTGTTAAACTTATTTGAAAAACAGCTGTACACACAACTTGGGAAAATAGAAACTTCTTTTTTCAGCAAAACTTAAAAAAATATTCCTCCTTCTGTGTTCTGAATATCCTCAACTGGTCTTCAAGTTGACAATAACCGTGCTCCCATCAACAATTTTTTATGTGCATTTTGAAGTATCATATTAGGAAAAGTTGATGAAACAGCAAAATCTGAAATAAATTCCTCAATTTTGAAAAAAATTAAATAAAAAGAGGTGGTTTTGGCATTTCCATAAAATGGCGTGACAATTGTATTCAAACCCAGGTAATCAACACTAGTAACACTATACAAAATGATTTGTGTAAACTTTGTATAAGTTCAACACTCTCCTTGGTAGAAGTAGTAGTTTGAAGCAAATAAAGATTATCCCGATTTGTGCCTCGAAGCATTTGTTCTTAATCTTCTTCATCAATTTTTTTCTAGAAGCTGTTTGTTCATGTTTTCCCAGACAGACAGAAGTGACTTCTTTGTCACAACCAAAGATGCACAGCCTTCGATTACTGAGGCGCCTTGGTTATGGCAATAAAATGTGCTTATGAGGGGATAAATTAAAACAATATACACATTTTCTTTCAAACAGCTTGGTGCTTTATAGATCCCACATTTGTAATATGAATATTTCAGGCTTTTATTGTTTTTTATTTCTTAAGAGTGTGAAAGACTGGCGCTTAAAAAGGGCTGATTCTAACCATAGTCAAAGAAACTGTGCCAACCACAAGTATGGTTGGGAGGGAAACTCTTTTTTTTTCTTACACAAATGACTATGTACTTAGTTGAGTGACAAGCTAACTGGATGCAAGTTCAGAATTAAAGTTCAACTCAAGGCTCACTAATAGAATTCAATAATGAATAAATATGGTTCTGATCCACCAGAGTTACAGTTTATGAATTGCATCAACGAAAAGCTGAGGAAATGGAATTAGGCCCAGGTCAACATACTATCCATACCACTTCAGCATTTTTACATTACAAACAATAACATCACTGAAAGTCACTGGGAAATTAACTAATAGAGTAACAAACAAAAACCAAAAAAATAAAAAAAAGTAAAATAAAACAAAAACATTAAATCCTCAAGAAAAAGAAATTTTTTTCTTTACAGATGATATAAATCTGTTGTGTATTTTAATAAAAAACCCAATGAGTTAAATCTTTGTAAAAACAACCTTCCCTCCACATCAATTCATCCAATTCAAAAATACTTTACTAATTCCAGAGGGATATTAAATCCAGTCGTCTTCACAGCTTTGTCTTTCGTCTCTATTCATTTTGCCTTAAAATTTCTTCCCTTCAAAACAATACAGATAGGATGAAGCTTCCCTGTTGTCATGAGTTGTGGTTGTTGGTGGTGAGGGAGAACGCAGGTAGAACCAGGTTTGAGATAAAAATGATGATTTTAATGAAAATCATCATTCACAACAGGTTCCACAACCAGGCAGCACAGTCAGGCAGAGGGCTAAGCTCATGAACTGGTAGCAGCTGGAGATACGCAGGAACATGAGAGACGCAGACAAGACGGACAGAAACACAAACAGTATGACAAGGATCCGACAAAGACACAGAGACAACAGGTGGACTTAAATACACAGGGAGACAATCAAGGGGCAACAAGGAGCAGGTGTAACTAATCACAGGTAGTCGGGACAACACAGAGACTCACAGATAACAGATCTAAGTAAACACACAGAGAAAAACTCAAATCCTTACACCTGTGTTTACTGCACAAACGCATCAACACGGCATGATGCTGCCACTATTATATTTAACTATGGGCCTGGTGTTTTCAGAGTGAAACTCAGTGCTACTTTCAAAGAAATGTTTGCTGTAAGTCTGCTTGATAAATACAACAACTTCTCTGTGCGCCTTCACCCAGAGACGGCTGGCAGACAGACGAGGTGGAGCACTGAGCTGTGATGCTGGAGGCTGTTCAGAGGGAGAGACTGGCTGGAGGGGGATCTTTCTGAGTTTCACAGTCTGTACTGAGAGAGATGTGGATTTTCTCATGGGTCTTCTGAGAGACAGCAGGATCTGGACCAAACCATGGCAAGTCGTGACAGGATACGGCTGGCAGCGAGGTGCCTGATTTAAAATATTACTGACTTTTCAGTTTTCGGTGGGCCCACCAATCAGAATGAGTGATGTACAGCTACTTACTTTAACTGAGACCTAAGAATTTTTATTTGTGTTTGGGACTGCTCAATATATTTTGGTTTAAATTCAACTAAGAGCTTAAAAAAAGAAAAGAAATCGAAAGTCTGTTTCTGGTGTCTAAATTTCTTCATCAGAAAATATTCTATTTTATAGTAATAACCTCTCTTATTTCTAGCTTTCCAGCCAAACATATAAACTCTGGGGATTGTTGTCAGTTTTTTTTTTCGTCCAATGTATGTCCTACGAAATTTGTATGCGAGATTTTATTTTGAAGTTTGTTAAATAAATACCTTAACTACAAAATCTGATTATTAGTCGCTCAGTTGAGAAAAAAAAGAAATCGAAATAATATAATATGTAGATATGTAAATATGTAAACAGATCAATCTACAACTAAGTAGTAGAAAAACAAAAAATATATGATGAAGAGCAAACCAAGTTCAACAATCTGAACTTGGCTTGAATTTACTAAGATAATAAATGTTTATCATTTTGGCAGTAATATTTCTCATTGTGGAGTGATGGACTTTAAATGATTGGATAAGGACTTTATGACCACTCACCGATTAATATGTAACAACGGCCGCTTATTGAAGATCATTGCTGACATCTTCCCTACTTGGCATTGTGACAAAGCACATCTGTATGCTCCGCAGCTGCCAGCTGCCAACCCTCCTGCTTTAATGGAGGTGGTCCCACCTGCTGATGATCAATTCACTCACTAGCAGCACCAGGTTGCTACTGAAGCAGCAGGGGTGTATTTAGTTGTTAGACATGTTTTCTTTTTCACATGAGGTTAGATTAGATTTAGGACCTAATCATGTTTATATCTTGACATCTATAAACCAATGAACAGAAACAGGGTGTACTTCGGAAAGGTACATACAACAAAACCGTTCCACAGGCTTACCTGCACTGGCTATCAGCTCCTTCGCCCGGCTGTGGAGAGAGAACACACCCAGGTGACACACATGAAACCACTTCATGAGAACACGGTGTGGCTCTGTCAGCATTCTCTTATAGAAAGGGCGTCTTATGTTCAATGTACACAATCAGCATCCCAACCAACTGTCTGTTGCAGAGGACATGTGAGGAAAGAGTGAGCGGAGTGACAAAGTGGCAGCTGTAAGTGATGTCGGCGTACCTCTCCAGGCTGGGGGAGCGGGTCAGCAGGTTGGCAGAAGACGCAGCCTTCTTGTCCAAACGCTTCCTTTGCTTCTCTGGGTTCGCCAGCTTCTCGCTGTTTCTACGAACCCTACAGCGGCACAATGCAAACAATGAGCCTTCAAATGAAAACACTGACACTGTAATTCCACAAGAAGGGTTAGGATTTTCCTCAATGGAGGCATGCAAGGGGCTGCCGGCATGATTACAGGCACGCTAAGACAGAAACAGGAACAGCTGTTGTAATTCGATGTAATTTAATCCGGTTTGATGAGAGCTTGTTACAAAACGTCAGAGAGAAGATGTGTTGATCAGAGCTGATTAGCATAAATTCATGGCAAGTTTATTAAAGCAAAAGAGAAAGGAATTTTGCAGTTTTTAGTTTGACAAAAGTTAGCAGAAACTCTTGCTACGACAGTCGGGGTCATGTCCATCTAAAGAAACTTGCTCACTGAGTGAAGCATGTGCTCTTCATTTTCAGATTTCAGGTGAGAATGAGGAATGATTTGGCCCTATCAGTAGCCCGTTTGGTCTGCGCATTAGCTGGAAGGCAGATTGTCTCTCACACATACGAGTCTAGAATATTTTGCTCTGCAGAATGCAACGTAGAGATGGCATAAAATTCACATCACGATGTCTTTTGTGAAAACCACTTTTCCAACTGTGTTCATGGCAATTTGGATGCAAATACGGTAGAAGGCTATACTCTTTACGTCTTTCAAGTTACTCCTATGTGTTCAGTCCGTTTTAACTGTACCATCATAAATTTTATTTCCCATGCTAACCCAGGTCTGAAGGGTTAAAGGTTTTCTACTTCCTCTCAATGTTTTATGCTCCAGCTTTGAGGTGAATGTGCTGGAACGTCCATCAGGGAGCAGATGGACGTCCCTCTGAGCAGACTGCCAACTTCTATGAATATTTTCTTACTTGATTCGTTGTTCCTCTCCACTATCACCCAATCCTTGCTCAGGATGAGGAGTTGATTAAAAGTAATCAGCTCGTGCTGGGCTTTTAAGATTAAAGTATATATATATTATTGCTATTGTATGATCTGTATTGTATAGTTTGCTGGAATTGAATTGTATGTGACTGGACTTGAATCTGAACTTCCGTGCTTTCGATTAAATGGTATATAAATGAATAGAATTGTTTAAAATTACATATGATTTAACTAGATGGCATTGTAATAACAATTTACTAAACAATGTCAGTCTTTGGAGACAAGAAACTCAATTTTTAATGAGAATCAGTGGCGGTTTTTGATCTGAGCTCTATGGGTGGTGTCCCAGGGCGGCATTAGAAAGGGTAGGAGCACCCAGAAACTACAAAATAAAAATCTCTTATCTGTCTGTTGTGCCCTGAACATGTTTGCTACTAAGAAGAGAGTGCTTGTTCCACAAAACAGTGAAGTTGTTAAACTCATCAGTTAACCTAAAAAAAATTAAAGAAAAACATAATTGATATTTGCAGCTGAATTCTGTTTATAGTGGAAGGATGGCCAGTTCCTCTGATTCTCAACAATGTCTCCCAAAATATGAACTCAACTACAAGAACAAATTGAAATAACCAACTGTTTGGTCTGTAAGTCAATTATACATCCTTCAGTACCAATAGTTACAGTTCATCAAGTAATGGGACTCCTAGTCTCCATAACAAACATATTCATGTAAAAAGAGCAAAAACTATATTTACCACAGTTCATTTCCTCATGATTAGCTGAATTACCAAAAAGAACACCATAAAGAACTAACAAAAGACCCATTTTCTGCTTCATGGTAGCCTAGATAAAGGAAGTGAAACTCTTTTGGCAATAAACCTTCTTCCTAAATACTTAAGGAAACCTTTAGTCATCTCACAATAAACCATATGTTTAAAAAATCTAAAATAACTATACAGGATTGTGGTTCTGCCTTAACCTTAAGCCAAGTTAGACAGAAATATTTTTTTGTAAACCATTCTCTGCAAAAATCAGACACACTACACAAAATCTCTGTGTGCAATAAGTTCTGGTTTCCAGGAGGCATCAACTTAAGGACAGGAAAGAACATGTTTTTATTACATGTATAATAATTTTTATATTCATATTTTATGCTATGTAAAGATTTCTATAAGAGAGCAGAGAAATCTCAGAGTAAAATGCATGAACTGTATCTGAGATATTTGGGGAAACTTGGAGGTTCAGGACAGACTGCACAGGTAGGTTTAATCATTGTTCTTTGTCTCCCTTCATAACAGTTTCGTATTCATTTCTGGAATTTTATTGTTTTGAAATTATTATACATGTATGTTGATTGACTAAATGTTCCTTATGCTACTATTTGGAATTAAGTTCTAACAAAGTTATATAAAATGTTTCAAAAACACTTTATATAACTTTTGTTCTGATTACACTTTTTGAAAAATGTGGATTCGATTCAGCGTAATCCTGTCACATGTTGACGTGCCCCTGAGCAAGGCACTTGACCCCAGATGGTTTACTGGTCTGCCTATCGGAGTATGATTGCTTGAATGTGACTGTTTGAAAGCACTTTGGGTGGTCGATATGATGAGAAAAGTGTGATATAAATTCAGACCATCAACCATTAACTGAAAGACTGTGACATTAATTCAAAAAGGTGAAGCTTGAAGAGATCTAACTCAGCGTAGTTTTGTTGTGTCAGTGGAACGGTTGCATTGCCAACAGCAAATGTTGTACATGGTGAACTTATTTTAGTGGGAAGATGAAAAGGCCCGACTTCAAGTTGGAAACCACTCGGCATTCAAGGCATTGATCAGAGGTAGATCAAGGGCCACGAGAGAGATCCTGAATGTATGAAACCCATTACATAGGAAACCCTCTTCCAACCCACAAAAAGCATTGGGGACAAAAAGGAAAGTCATGCATGCACAAGAACTGGTCACAGTAAACAAAAGCAGCTGTGCTTCACCACTATGTTGTTTATAGACCATTGGAAAGGCAGTTGTTCAAAAGAGTCGGAAGAGAAGAACCAAAGTATTCATCCCAGAATTTGAGGACAGTGGTGAGTGATTCAATGATTAGATTACTTCTGCAAAACCCAGTTGAATAGCAGCTCCTTGTTATAGTCTTTACCTAATCCTTTATATGGCAGTTTTTTCATGAACAGTTCCTTTAGTGCCGCCTGTCTGGACAGATGCTCTTTGAAAAGTTACAGCTGTTGAGGTTTACACACAGCCTAACCAGTTCAGTCTAAGCATGTGTGTATTGCTAGCCTCACCATACACCTTTCTGTGGTCTCATGTTGACCTGACCTCACATCACATCTTCCACTTGCTCCAGTATAGTTGAACTAATTATGGACATGTCACTCAGCTGGATCAAATGCTCCACTCCAGCTCCATGTTTTCCCAACAGCCTAATCAAATACATGGGAAAAATAACATTGGGATTATTTTAGAAAACAGTCCCTCACCGCCCCCCAGTCCCTTGGTGTTTTCTGATTCTGATAGTTAAAGGTTTGACCTGTGGCAGCACAACTGGGGTTTGCAGAATCCAACTCAGACAATATAAAAGTTGATTGAGTCTTAAAAAGCCATGCAAGATTAATTTGGTTATGCAGAGGCTGGCTCACGCACAGCGTCCTTTCTCCTTCCTGGATGGGGGAGAGGGGTCCAGATCGCAGGCTGAGGTTTTGATCTGAGCCGAGGGAGGCCGGGGCAGAACCCGGTTCATCCGGAGAGCAGCTTCTATCCAGGCATTCTTCCCTCTGAAGGGATCTCACCGTTGTTGGCTGAATAGGCTCCTCCACTGACGAAGCCCAACTTGTTTCTTTTTCTTGGTCCCCTCCGACTCCTTCATCCACCTGGTCCTCCTCTTCCTCATCCTCCATGCCAGGGACACGGTGGAGTTTGCCTCGTGTCCCATCGACCACGAGCTCGCTTGGAGAAAGGCCGTCTTCAAGATGGAGGCTCTGAACGCGTCTCGATAGTGCGGACACGGTAGGCTCAGTCTGAGTTGCCTTATCCAGTGACGGCAGTCTGCTTTGCTGTTCTGCAGATACTCCACTTCCTATGTGGCCGTTAGCATTGCTCACAATGCTCTCTGACTGTTGACTGGAGAAGGTACAGAGGTTGGGAACCACACAGGCCAGTCATACAGCAAGATAAACATATGAACACAACCAACGTTCAACAGACCAGCATCACTTAGAACAAGCCTGTAACATGTTAGAAACAATACAACATTCCTGTTATGACCATTCATGTTAATGCCTCAGGAAATCCTATCGACCTGGACTTGTGCATCACTTTTCTGTTGCAAACCTACAAAATTTGCAAATGATGCCTTATATCTTTGTATGAAGCACGTTTTTAAAAAAAGTTTTAGAATTTCATCTTTTTTTAGTAGGAGTCCATCAGCATCTTCTCACAGCATCTAGACGTGTTAAGTCTAGATGCTGTGAGAAGATCTCTTGTTCACAGCCTGTTCAGGTGAGCCCAGATCCTCTGCTGCATTGTGTTCAGGAATGCTGACTCAGCCATTCTTAATACTCAGGTGTACTGTGTGAATTCTGTGATCCATGCAGACTCTGAGCACACTGACGGTTGCGATTTTATGCCTATGGCCTACATTTCTTGTGACAAATTCCTTCATTTCTCACAATCCAACTGGATAGTAGCAATTCTGTTGAACTAATGGGGAGCCTAGCCCATTTGTCCTTCACTGCACCTTGTCAGTGCTGCACAGACAGCAGCAGTTGCATTGTGTGTCTTTACAAATGGTTGCTCCAACTCTCAAAATCATCACCTCGGTGCAGAGTACAAAACTTAAGTATGGTGGTCCACCATGGACTAAGGTACAGCCGAATATGTGGAGATCCATAGGAGTGTGTGTGTTTGCTCTGTTATACAGTGCCAAACTGTCCAAGGCGGAAAAGCTTGTAACGACAATGGAGACATCAGTAATCCAACAAAACTGACTTACAAAAGCTTTGACTGAAGCATATAAATAACAGGAAGGTTTTCTGAAATGCTGCTACTACCATCAGGACTATAAACCACCTAAAATGCCACTTTTTACTAACATCTAAAATTGTAGTTGGCAGAAATGAGAGGTGATCAGCAGTCATGCGAAGGTAAACGGTGTGGCTGTGAGCCGCAGCCTGGATCTGAGTGGGAATCACCTGGCGGCTGTGGCAGGATGGTAAATTCCATCGTTGACTGAACTTGATGAGAGTTTTCTGCTGCTGGTGAAACCGTCTGAGTAACACACCTGGTTCAGCACCCGGGCAGCACTGGGGTTCACTGGGGGAATCAGAAGGAATGGTCCATATTTGTGAGGGAATTCACTCTTTCTGCATGCACAATTACCAGAACATGACAGTATGTTTGATCTAGGGCAGGACGGTCAGGATTTGACACAAATCCAACTTCTGACCTGACCAAACACTGACCTGCAATCAGCTGCTGCTTCAGTAATGGGAGCAGCTGATCATGCATCCGGATTCTCCGCAGAGCGTCAGCCAGCGACGACTTCAGCAGCGTGATCTCATCCTCCTGCGCCTGCAGACGCACCTCCATGGAGGAACTGCGGTCGGGGTAATCGGTGCTGCCGTCTGCTGACACATCATCTGCAAGGAGTCCGCAAAAAAATTCTACGTGAAAAGTAATGCCACAACTGAGAACATATCTGTTTGAAGATGCTCATTGAGGAAATTTGAACCAATACGAGGCGACTTTCATTGTAGGATAAATCTGAAACAACAAACTAATACATGCGCATTTTTTCTTCAAAGCTTTTTACCTCCATGACAAAGAGCATTTCAAATGCACACACATTAAACCAAGACAAGTGCCAAAAATGTAGATTTTTTTTATAGAATTATTCAGTTGCAAGCTTACAGAATAAAAGAACGAACACGTTCTTAGTAGGGGTGCACCGATTGCAGTTTTCTGATTACAGATCTTTTAAACAGCCTGTTCAGCTTATTCAGATTTTTCCCCAAATACCATTTTTTGTGTGTGAAATATTGCTAAATATAGCAGGAAAGCCACTGAGTTGGCAGAAGTGGGATGACTGTTGTTAAATGTGCAGACATGACCAGATGGGCGGGCCTATCAGTCAAAAGAGCAGAAGAGAAAATGGCTGATTTTTAGACCTTAACTGAGATAGATAAGATTGGGAAATAAGATCAGCTTTACATGTAAATATCATAATTAAGGAAATCGGTGCCAATCTATCATCTGGCCGATAAATCGTGCACCTCTAGTTCCTATAGACATAAAGACAATTAAAGAGAAAGAAGTCCTCATGCAACACAAGTTTAGATAGCTTTTGAGATGTGGGAAGACCATATAGACTTCTTTATTATGCCCTGATACAAAGAAGATCTGTTTTTCCTCCCAAAGCTCTCTGTGGCTGTAGAGGCCTCAAATCAACAACAGCTGGATAAGAAAAAAGGCAGATATGCAGCAAATGGTTTGAGTCTCGGAATCAAACCGGGGAAGAAAAACTTCAACAGATTTTTCTTTTTATGTACACCCAAAAACCTATTTCTTTTTTTATTGGTTAAATGTGGATCTTATTTATCAGTTATTTATTGGATATTGCTATCACAGCTGTTTGAGTTACGTGTGTTCTTCACTCTGTACTTATCGTTACGTTGACTTTCCTCAGCTCAGAGGAATTCAAAATAGACGTCACTACAGAAGCTATATTCTTTTCACTTCCAAGAAAGAACCAGAGGCGTTTGTAAGAGCAGCGATGATGAAATCACCTCCAGTAATTCAGTTGAACAGAAAATGTCCTCAAAGAATCAGTTGCGACATGCCAACACTTGCATGAGACTCACTGCTCTTTTATGCTCATTTGACAACATAATATGTCATGGCGCGGGCAAACAGTCAGCAGCTGTCAGCACCAGGAAAATTATTGGCAACTATCAACCTGAGAATCCAACATTCCAGCAGTCTGTTTGCTTTCATGGAGATGAATCACAATGAGCAAGTTCTGTACATCTTTCAGAAATTAAATAAAGAATAAGAGTTAAAGATACTCAAAGGAAGCTATGGTAAATTTCTTAATCTGAGCCTAATTCTGGTGGAGGTTTCTTCCAGTTTGAAGGTAATGGTTTCTCTCCACTGTCACCACTTGCTTGTTCAGGATATGGATTGCTACAGTGTCGATGACTGGCTGGGATCCTTAGATAGATACGTTCTGCCCCACTCTGCTGCGATTGTGATGCAGTGGAATAGTCATGAACCCGTGGCTTCCTCCTGCCACATGTTGATGTGCCCCCGGGCAAGGCACTCAACCGCAAGTTATGAATCAGTGTATGAAGGTGTGCATGTTTGTGAGTGACTGGGTGAATGTGGCATCAGTGTAAACAGCTCTGAGCTGACAGTATGAACAGAAATAGGATTTATAATTTCAGTCCATCTACCACCTGGCATATATCATTAAGATACATAGCATTATAATTTGGATTGCACTGGAGTATATAACTCAATCTGATTCTTACTTCATGGCTGGAGTGTTCCAGGATGAGCTTGATTAATTTGAAGCTAATTTGGGCTAAACTGAAATCGGTATAATTAGATGTGAGCTAGATGTTTGTTTCCCATGCACCACCTTTGGCAGTTGTTGTAAATTGGTACTGCAGGAACACACACCCAAAACAATGTCATTGAATTTTTTTTATTTTTTTTTTTGTCAATTTCAGAAAGTGAAACTGGTATTATAAAGATTCATCACACATTGTATAAAATTATTTCAAGCCTTCATTTCTTGTCATTTTGATGATTCTGTGGCTTACAAATAATTAAAACCCAAAGTTCAGTGTCTCTGAAATCTGAACATGGTATCAATACAATCTGCACCTTAGCAAAACTACAGGCTGGTCTCCTCCGTGCCATGCTGCACCGATGCAGTGATTCATGCAAAAGGAAACCTAACCAAGTATTGAGAGCATAGAAATAAACAGAAAACCTGAAATTTCTCTTTTATTCTTTTTTATGTTTTGTAAGATGCTAATTTTCTGAGACAGTTAGTTCTGGCTTTTCCTTATCTATAAGCTGTAATTATCAAAATTGATTTTTTTTTTTTTTTTTTTTTTTTTTTTTTGATGTACCAGGACATAAACTAGTGGTGTCCAAACGGTTGCCATGTGAGACCAAAATAGTTAGGTTGAAAGTATTTGTGGATCCCAAACATTCACGCAATTTTGAAAAAATTTGAGCGCATATTTTTGCTCCAACCTGGTCAACAATAAACTTTACTCATTTCAATAAAATTGCCAAGGTAACATTTTTGTAGGAAGGAAATCTGTAAAACACTGCAAAAGATCCCACAAGTCCTCCTGGTAAATTGGTTTCAATTTCCTTGGAATAGGAAAAGTTAAATCTATTCTTACATACAAGAACAGGAAATGGGGAACTTTCATCGAGAGTGTTTCCTATATTTAGCCAGGTTTAATGAATGGGTGTGTCCAAGTCTGCTTTGGAGAAAAAAAAGTTCTACAGTTTTGGTTTGACTTGTACAGAAATTAAACTGAAAGTGAAACATATACGACAATGTTTTGTATTAACATTTTTCATCTCAAAACTGTTATTTCCCTACATAATGTTAAAGGCTTGTGAAACTCTCAATTTAAAAATATTTATAAAAATCTGCACCAACCAGTCAGCCAAAGCTGGACCGTTTCTAATAAATCAAGTTTATAACCTATAAATAATAATCAAAGTCTAATTACTTGTAGCAACTTGTACAAGTAGTTACAACTATGAAACATATCTTCAGCCAACACTACTAAACAGTAGAGCCTTTAAAGATGAAAAGTTACTTTGCTCAGTTGCATACACACGTGTGTGTTGAAAACCAGTAGCTCCTCTGTGCAGTCACCTCATACACAGAAGCTACTGGCTGAGTTCACACACCACACCCTCTCTGTTCTTCCATCCCTGGCCTTTATACAGTGTAACCAAAAGCCACGGGCGCTTACAAAGCCATAAAACAAATAAAATCCTCAGTGGTGTAGACTTTGTACCTTATCATTGTACTGAAAAGGGTTTGGTGTTAAAAGGCCAAACTTGTTTTGAACCATGGACCAAAGAGGCACAGAGGTAATATATGGAATGAGCAACTGCTTTAGAGAACCTAAATCAATGCAGAAATGAATCTGCAGACTACAATCATTGGCACCATATAATTCCTGGTTGTGGGTCTTGATTGTTAGTTGTTGCTAAACTTAGGTTTTGCAGTTCTGAAGGATTTGTAGAGAAGAAGAGAGCGACTCTAGGTCTGAAGATTTAACAGCAACGACACATTTTCAGTGAAAGAAAAAAGTCTTGCCTTCTTTCTTCTAGTTTCTTTTTAATTGAGTCTCAAATATCCTTGTTGAGTTTTCAGGAGAAAACATATATATATTATTTCTTTCTCTGTGTTTTTGTGAATTGGATTATTTTGCTCTGACAGTAATTTATATTAGTGGCAATATTCATGACCGGTTTTCATCTAAATACATTCAGATTACCTCATTTAAACGTGGGAAATTTCTCAGAAGTGGAAAATACAAATACATAACAAAGCAACATGAGGTGCAAGACTTTATGTTCCAGGACCTTGTGAGTTAAACAGAAGTGCTAAATCTGCAGTGTTTATTAATGCAAGTTATTAATACATTTTCACCCCCTATATGACCTAATTCAACAGAGGTCCAGTCATTTGGTGCAGGTAGTCTCACCATAAGTGGAACGGAGATCACCTTAAGTGATGGCAGAATAAAAACACCTGTGTGGAAGGTGCATCCACTTGTTCATCAGGATTCCTGACTACCATCCCATCATGACAACAACAGAACACGTCATGCAATCAGAAAAACAGCTGTTGAAAAATATAAGGCAGACGATGGATACAAAATAAATCTGTAAAGCCCTGAACTTTCCCTGGAGTTCAGTTAGATTTATTATCAATAAATGGAAATAATCTGGTCCATCTGTAAATCTGCCCAGATCAGGCTGTCTTCACAAACTAGTGAGACAACGCTGAATGAACTACAAGCTTCAGCAGGTGAGATGGAGTGACTCTGCAGACAGCAACTGTTGCCCAGTTTTTAACCAGTCAAAGCTTTATGGGACAGAAGCCAACAGGACTGGACTAGAGTCCAGATAGAGACTCTAAGGTCTCTATCTCAAAGTTCTTTGATCTGATGAGACCAAAATGGAGCTTTTAGTCCTTCAGGTAAGACGCCAAGTGTTGTGGACACCAAACACACCATCCCCACTGGGAACCGTGGTGGTGGCAGCATCATGCAGTGGGGATGCGTCTCAGCAGCAGACTCTGGAAGCATGGCAGCGTCCAGATGTCAGCCTGACTCAGCGATCCGCACAGACTCTGTGCTGGGACGGCAGCCAAAGGAGCAGCTACTAAATACCGACATAAAGTGGGTGAATATTTATGCAATTACTATTTTATGTCAGGTTTTTTTTTGTCGGTATTTTGTAGAAATCACCTTTCAAAGTCAGATGTTCTTGATCATCTGTACAAGCAATAAAAAGGAAAAAACACCAAAGAAAGTGAATATGTTTTATAGGCAAAACAGAAAATGCAACAGAGCTTTATTGGTGAGGCTGAACTCTCCTCACAAAACTGTCAGGATGATAAACAAAACATTCCAGTCTCACTTTATGAGGCAAATGACGAAATGTGGATGGAAAAGTTTGAGAAAAGCAAAACCACATGAGACCTCTGTGCCCCGCTTTGGCCTCCTGCTTCGCTATTTTCAGGAGAAATAGAAGAACACACGTGTCAATGTGCAGCATTAATGATCCACTACCATTTACAAATAAACGCAATTTCCTCACAAAACCTCGACTCTGCTTTGACACTCAGACAGCGATAGATCGGCACAAACAAGAAGAGTTCATATGAACTAATCATCTTCAGCAGGTTACATCTCCTAATCCTGCAGGAGCGGAAACTTGGCCTGAGCAGAGTAAAGTCATGGAAGTGTGTATCGGTGTGTGTGCATGTAATGTGATGCTGTGGAGCATCTGTCCAAACCGGGACAGCTTTGTGAACAAAGTGCAGCTTCTGTGACAAAGACTTCACGTCTGGGCTGCAACCAGTTAGACTTTTTCTACTTCTGATTACCAGTCAGGGCCCTTTATGCACGCTGCAAGCTAACTTCACTTATTCATGCTGGTATTCATGCTGCAAAAATGTTCCTACACAGTAAGAAAAAGGCAAGCAAAACAAAAAAAGGAAAATAAAACCTGTTCTCGGAAAAAAAAAATCAAGGCAAAAAATAAATAAATAAATAAAAAGGAGCACCTCCATAACCGGGCATGTCATTATACTGTTTCTCTCTCTGCATAAAGAAGCCACAAATAATTTCACTTCATTAAGCCTAGGTTATGTTTTACATCAGTAACTGGAACCCTGTGATTAACAGAAATATTTACATTCTTTGTGTTCTCCAAACTTAATGGTTACAGGCAGAATCTTTTGATTTATTTATATTAAAATTAAATCAAATATATTGATTTAATAAGAGATTAGGTCTGAGTTTCAAATTGTGGATGAATAATTTTTTTTTATTCTGGAAACATTTTGTAAGAGAGGTCTCCTCTACAGGTGCCTGTTTTCACTTCGTGTTTAGCGTCATCTTTTAGAAGGAAACTGAAAAAATTGAACAGAACACCAAAAATATGCATGTTTACAGCTTATTGAACATATGCATAAATCCAGCAATATAGCAAATTAAAAACAGGAAGATTAATCTTAAATGAAAAAAACAAAAAAAAACAAATATCTGTCTAGTGAAGAGTTGTCCGCTTTTAAAAAGAACAAAACACAAGACCTAACCAAGCCTGAACATTAACCTTAAACTCAAGCAGATGATTTTCTGTCATTACACAGCAGTAACTAGAGAAATCTGGACAAAGCAGAACAATGAGAACTGGGTAACTCTCACCAGGAAGGAATGCCAAACAGGAAGTTGGGCTTTTCCTCCAAGAAGTTAAGTTACAAACAACCTCAACCCCATCTTTACTTATGCAAATGTAACTGACAATACAATTAATAATTGATTCAGATATTTTTGTGGAATCCAAAACCTCTGACCACAGCACTGAAGAGAAATAAACCCTCAGAGACATCAAGGATTAACTGATAAAAGTTTTTAAAGTTACTCAGACAATTTCTCCTTAGAATTCCTTTTTACTTACTGAATATTTCTTTTAACTGGAAGTTTGGAGGACCACACCCACTGCTGCTGTAAAGAAACACTGGATCTGTTTTTGGCAGAGGAGTCCTCTACTTAGTGGCCTGGATTTAATGGGCAAAATGAATGGCCCAGTCTGTTTTACTGGCCATGAAACTGGCAATGAGGGAGTTTCACAATCAATTTTTGAAGGATAAATCCAGTAAATTCTCAAGGTGTCTCCTGACTTGCCATACTCTCAACTGTTTTTTTTTAGTTTGTGCTTTTTCTGCAGCAAATAGCAAAGTCATAATTATTGTTTTTGTATGGAACTTTGGTGCAGTTTTAAGCCTGTTTTTAAAGGTGCTATATAAATAAATTTGACATCAACATTGATAATGATCACAGGTCTTTAAAAGAAAGAAAGACTTAAAAAACAAACACATACATTGTAGATACTTTTATTTAGCATTATTATTCCTAAATTGCCTACTGCATGTTTAGGTTTACATTCTGATATCCAATCATGACAGAAAACACTGGAAGATCAGCACTAAAAGAAACTAGTATGGAAGTGTACCAGTAGTTTTTCCCAAATGCATTATGATAATTATAGTTGCTTTCATATATAATAAGGTTCTTAGAACAGGTGCCAAACGTTTTACATTTGGACATTTGATTACTTTATTATCTATCTGGGACATAAAGCATACAATTCATCAGACGTTTTATTCTTACTCTGGGAAGTGCAGGAGGTGCTACAGTTTTTGGAAACAATCGCAGGTTTCTCTCACGAAGCTGGATGTACCTCGATAATAAGAATGGCTGAGTCATCAGAACCCTCTGCAGCTGCATGGCCGCAGCTTCAGCTCTGGATCCAAGATTTTGCTGCTAATGCAGTTCACCACAAATGGAGATTTAAATATTTTCTAGGCCCCCAAAATAGTTGGACGTATAGCTTCAAAGCAAATTACAAACTGGTGAAATTAAAGACAAGCTAGACTGATATTTTATATCCTATTTCTCAAATTTCGAAGTGGTTCATGCAAATGATACTTTATACACTTTTAAAATGCTGTTTCCTTTGCATTTGGATGTTGTTTACATACAAGTCTATGCTTATTTGCATAAAAGATTCTGGTTCTGGTAACAGTTACCTTCCCATGTGAAACACTGACTGCTTTCTTGAACCTGTACCTCGGCCAAACTACACTCTTTCCCCTCGCCTACAGCAAAGGAACGATCACTGCATGACTTTTAACCATCGCTACGTGGAGTGCTGTAATTAAAGTTGGTGTTACCACAATTTATTCAGTGGCTGCCAGAGGTTGGTTACACTGGGTCTTTAAAAACTGTAGGAATGAACAACTAAATGAGGAAGAATGTGCACAAGAAAGATGGCTGATTTCCTCTGTAATCTTTCTGATATTTTCAGTGCACATGCTAATACTTTTGCAAACAGCCTCAGAATTCCCAGAAGGTCCAACCTGACAAGCCAACAGGTGCGACAGGTTTGCCAAGTCCCTTACGGAACAGTATTTTTCCAGTGTCAACTCAAGTTGAAAGTCCTAACGGTAACTTGACTATCATTTGTTTTTACACGTAAAAATAAATCATTAAAATGTTAAGCTCTCTGTGTTATGGAGTACAAACTATTTCCAGAAAAGTCATAAAGCCCTGACCACAAAGTATTTAGATATTTTATCGTTTGGATATTCATGCCAAAGCACAGCTAGATTCTCTTCCTCTCTCACACACACATGCACACCCCAATTCAGTTACTTTTCCACTCTACACTGACAGTCTGGTTTTCTTGTTTTCAGTTTTTCATCTCTGAGCCAAGACCGTGGATGACTCATCGCAGTGTGGCAACAGCTCCAGAGAAGCAGGAATCTGCTCCACATTTCAAATTCACAGCAACTGCACCACTGTTCCAGCTGACATTAAGGCTTAATAATGGTGCAGCAGAATGTTTGGAACATTTGGAGACTGAGTCACTATCTGTTGCATTATCGTTGCTGCAGATTTTTCGCTACACAACACCAGTCAGCAGAGGAATGGGCAGGAAGTGATGCATGAATGCACAAGAAATGCTGTAGATAAGTTTTTGCTGAGTTTTTGGATAAAATCTAGATGCATGACTATTTTTATGTTGCACTGGGTTTGAATTGTTAAACTCCAGCAGGATGAAATATGGAATCTGAATAACTGCCGGTGGACCTGAACTATTTCTTCTGGTCAGAAGGAGAACTGCAGCACAAAGATCAAAAAAGGGAGATGGAAAAGTTTTTGGTACATCATGTCAGGTATTTCTTAACAATAACCAGATTTAAGTTTATTTCAACCCAATAAGGATGAATTTATTCATGTTTAAAGTTCACCATCAAAACACTGAGAGCTGGAAAACATTCCTCAAAGCTGGAAAGAACTTGTTCATCTGCGATATTTTGTTTACAATACAGCAGGAAAAAAAACCCAAGAGTTTGCTTCACATACTAAATGGGACAAGTAACTTTAGAAATAATTTAAAAATGGTAGGGAATAATAAAACTGTTCTTCATTTCCCTCGTAAATAACCTATCAGTGCTGCATTTTCAGAGGCTCTGCTGTTTGATGGAGAAATAGTTTCAGCTCTAAATTACAGCTGAAAATGTTATTTTAGAAAGATGAACTCATTTTCTCTGCCATTGCTGGGAATGTGTCTTACACTTTACAGACACGTGTGATCAAAATGAGTTCCATCATCGTTCCATCACCAGTGCAGTACAAACTCATGAACACGTCATATTTAACACTCGTTCTTCATTTGTAGCTTTCAAATAAACAAACAATTGCTGCAATATCAGAACTGAAAAAGAAAATCAAATTGATTTCTACTGAATCACATGAAGCTCAATGCTTTCTGCCATTTTACATAATTCACAGTTATTGTAAACCTTACTCAGTTTAATCATAAGTTGAAGCGATTAGACCAGCTTAGTCAAAACCTCCGCCGAATATACAGATGTTCTTGTTCTCCCATCCAGATCACTGAACTCATGTTTCTAATCACGTCAGTGGTCACAGAAAATTCAGCATGCAGACCAGCATCATCTGAGCCTCACATCACCAGATGCAATGCAAAGTGTCAAATGCATGTGTGGAAATCACAACTCCTCCCCTAGATAACGGAGGAGTGGGAAGGTGTTCTCTGGAGTGGACAGTCATGCCTCCCTGACTGCGTCGTTGTAATTATTGAGTTTGTTGCAATGTGGATTATGGGGGTTTTCAGGAGTTGTGCTTGACTCCTTCATTCCAGCAGAGTAAACTCATAACGCTGCAACAGTCCAAGACGTTTTAAGGTTCTGACTGAGTGGAAAGAGTCTGGAGTTCCAACAGGACTGTGAACCTGACGCAAAGCAAGGTCCATAAGGACATGAATGAGTGAGTAGTTTGTGGAGGAACCTGACTTTGCATTAAACCCTGACTTCAACCCGGTCAGGTGTTTCCAGAAACTTTGTTGAAAACGTCTGAAGGTTGTAGCTGATGTAGCCTCAGAACTGAACCCAGATTAGTATCCCAGTTGGCCTGGTCGGAGCATGTCAAACTGCTGTTGAAAAGAACCAACTTCCACATTTATGTCATTATGAAGGTCAAAAAGGCTTTATTTCTTATAAATGTCATCATTGGAAAAGCTGACATTTCCAACCCAGAATGCAGCATTTTCTCTGAAATCCATTATAAACTCCTTTCACTAATTTAGATGTTGCAGTGTTAACAGGATGTTGTTACTCAAAGTTCCCTACATGCTCATAAACCAGTAGAAATGATTTATAAATCTTTCGGTTGCAACATTTTGAGGAATCAGTGGAAATTCCTGTCAGCAAGGAAAAGGAGAAGCTCAAAAAGCGCACCACGACCCAATCACAGAGTCAACATGTTGGAACGCCTTTATTCATCTTAAACCCGGAACCAGTTTTTAATTTTTAAATGGTCTTACAAACATTCGGAGGCCTGAGTCACAGAGCACGGTCCCATCATCTGCTTATTGGTTTTGGTTGAGTGGGATTTGTTCCACCTCCTCTGAAAGGACAGACCCAGCACAGCCAAACATGACAACAAAACACGTCTCAACATCTATGCCTGTTTTACTGGTTAATCCGTTTAGGAGCTGTGTGTGTAGGTGGGGGGCAGGGGGGCGTGGGCCTGTGTGGGTGTGTGTGGGGGAGATGTGGGGGTGTGTGTTCTTGTGTACATATAGAGGACAACTTTTCACTAACAAAAGAGGTCATTTGTGCAAAATGAGAACATTTTGTGAATTAAACTTTGGTTAAGGTTAGGAATAGTTAGGAAGTGTATAAGTGTGTGTGCACATGTTCGTGTGTGTGATGGTGACCAGCTATACCAGCTGCCAGCTATAGTCACTCTACAGCTGGCAGGTCTTAGGAACAGAGCTGCCTAATCAGAGGATTTGCAGGTGAACTACTGACCATCACATGAAGTCAGGTAGTGACCTGGTAAACCTGCTGAAGTCCGTCTCCAGGTTGCTCCACACAGGCAGAAAGAAGGAACGTCGGTTGTGCTGGAGGTTTCTTTCTGTTAAAGGGGAGCTCTCTATTGTGCTGTCGCTACAAGCATTCTCAGTATGAGAGACTGCTGCAAAGCTCAGGATCCCATGCGATCTAGCGGTTAATGTCCCTGCAGGAGGAGGGATTGGTGCAAAGTTAACAACTTGTTGCATTTCCTTACACTGAAAACCTTTCAACCAATTTGAGTAATAAACTGAACTTCACCTCCTTGTTTGACATCTTGCATCAATTGGAATGGATATAATTGGACTTGGAATCTGCCTTTATGACTGGTTTGGATTTAAGAAAACCTGGGCTGGAATTTTTCTGGAGGAACATTCCAGCCGGAGCCATGATTAAAGGCCGACAGTGACAGGCAGGGATGCTCTCATTTTTGTGGTGGACAAATTAAGTGCATGTTGAGCCGGAGGTGAAGATGATGAGATTTATGCTCTTTGTATGCAACATCAGAACCTAGACACAGCTGGATTTAGGCTGCCGTCATTCTAACCTAAATGTTACACGGAGAAATGTAGCATCAAGAGAACCTTGCTGATCATGATCACTTCTACACCATCACGTTACTTTGTATTGTTATATTATGTTGTTCAATAGTTTTGTAATGAAGGATATGCGCAGATGGAGGATAACTATGTCTAAATTGTGAATAGACAGAAAAATGTAATAAATAAATAAAACAGCTATAGCTTAAAGAGAACCTAAATAGCTTCTGAAAGTTTGAATAACTAGTTTTAGATGCACTGGTAAGCAGATCATACTCTTTTTAGCAGAGTATGATCTGGTAAGCCTATTGGTCCCCATCTACAATTCAAATATCTGTCAATATCCCCTTTTCCTCCATCATTTATCAGTTTGGAAAAAAGCAGGATAATTACTGAAAAATCTGTCAAATTATGGTACTCCTCTCATTTTTGGTCTCTAAGTACACCACCATAAAACATGAACGTTGATGTTTATTTCTTAATTGAACAAAGCATCAGTTAAAGGCCAGGCACATAGGTTTTGATGGGGGGGAGACCTTTTCTGTTGGAAATGGTCAAAGCTGGCATCATCGGATGAGACCGTGTTGAATTCATAGATATCAGTCAGGAAAAGGTGATCAGAGCATCTCTTTTTATGATAATATGCATATTTAGGGTTAGGACTTAAACAAATTCATTTCAATGAATTCAATAGATTTTAACCTTTTAACATTTTTGACGCAATTAATTTTTTTTTTCTTACATTAAGGTTCCAGTGAGAACCTTAGTGTTCATGCATTTCTGGTATGCCCGTCAATCTGATGCACAAGCGACATCCGTAAACAACAGAGCTGGACGATGGAGCTGCTTCTGTTGGCTCAAGTTCATTTTTGCGTCTAAAACCGATCTGACTGGACACTGGAAAAGACTATTATTGTGTTCAAGATGTGTTAAAAGAACTAAAATAGCATCTCAATGCTAAACACATAGCAGCAGCACAGACATTTCTAAAGAAGTTCCATGAATGATCAGGAGTTCCTGAAACTCTGGAAAGATGAACGGATAGAATAAAACTTTGTTCCAATTTGATGGTTGAAGAACCTCAAGAACAAATTAAACACTATAAATATATTTGTTGTTGAGCTCATATGTCTATTTATTCAATATTTTAGGGTTTTGAATTGAAGTTTTTTTCTTAGTTTACATAGTTTCTGATTACAATGCGATTAATTACAGATCCTGCAATTAACTCAATTCAAAATTTCAATCTAGCCCCAGCAGAATAAAAAGAAAAGAAGTAGAACTCAAGCCTTTTGCATCACCCGAGAAAACTTCCCCTCACGTTATGTTGAAATCACTTTGCTTTCATATAATTAAGTTTATTATGCTCCTAATAAAACATGTCTCCTATAAGCTTCATACTAGTAACATGGTTTGCAGCTGAAAGACCTGAACTTTGAGCCTTGAAATAAGAGATTGTGTACTGGTTTTGTTTTTCTGAAAGCCTGAGTGTTACTCCAGGTCTTGTGGGAGGCTGGTGCTCAGACAGCTGCTGCATTGCAACACTCTGCTAAACTGTTCAAAGTTGCACAACAACACAGTCTTTCTGGTCCAACTGGTTGATGTACCAGTTTCAAAAAGCGCACTTCTATCCAAACAGATCATTTCCAGCAATAAAGCTGAATCAGAAGACAAACTACCAGGCACACCTCTGGATTTCAGCCTCATTCTGTCAACACCCCACAATCAGAAAGCTGCTTTCTGGACTGGCAAAAACATCACATCTGAATTATATTTCAATTATATCAAAGAATGTTAAATTTTGTTCTTCCTACTAATGTTCTTATTACCACCCATGGATGCTGAATAATGTCCTCAACCACCTAAAACACTGAAGCTCTTTGTACTTTAGGTCTCTGGTTTGCAACTGCTTCACATCCTGTACGCCCCTGCACATGAATGTGCTTTTAGGCCCATCTGAGAAAAGAAACAGAGAGCAGAGGCATCTGTGAGAAACTTTCTCTTCCTCCTTCCTACACATGACTGAGTGCAGTCAGACACACACTATTTTCTGATCGAAAGAGAGATGAACTCCCACATTTACATTGATGAAGGCTCAAATATTTACAGTGCAATACATGATGTATGAGAGGGTTGGTTCGCTAACTCAGTAACCTTCCATCATATTTAACTCTTTGATTGCAGGCCTGTTTAAAGCAGTTCTACACTACAAGTGCAGCTCTGCTTAAACACTGTTATACATCTTAGTATTACTTTTTGGTATGTAAATAAGTATTCCTATGTTTGTTTTCAAACAGTTTGACCAAATGCTGAGCCTATTTTTTGACCAACTTATTCCAGTTTCCCATTCCTCCTTTGAATGACTGGATTCAACAGTTTATGTTAACCATTTCTGCTAAACATAAACCGTGTGCCATCTTCACAATGAACTCACTAGAACCTTAGTATTAGCACCTTAGCATTAGAACCTCAGTTTTGTATTTCTGGTACGCCTGTCAATCTGACGCACAAACGACGTCCATAAACAACAGCTCTGGACGGCCGAGCTGCTTCTCTTGGCTTATTTTTTGCTTCAGTGTAAGGTTTTAAAAACATTTGTAATTTGCCCCATAGCAACATTTTACTGAAAACATTCCTCAAATTTCCTGAGATGTGTGGTCCATGCTAGTTAGCAGCCTCTGCTTCCTGTGTATTGCAGCAATGCGTGGAGTCAGTCAACTCAAAGCAAAATTATGCTTTGAGTTGCCTGGTTGATTTGAATCAGACCAGAAGATGAAAAAATGACTAATTCAGAATTTCTGTTTTTGAGTTTTGACTTGTTTTTTTGTGACATTTTAAAACTTTTTTCAAATTTTGCGTGGAAATATGACTTGTGACAAGATACCATCCATTTGTACATTTTGTTTCTCTAATAATAGTACACTGATCATAAAGAAAACTGGGTTATGGCGTAGGATTCTACTGCTGCAGGATGGTACAAAGTGAAGAAAAACACATAATTTAAAGTTCTTTGAGGAAAGAAATAACAGCTGACTCTGTTTTGTGTGTGCTGATGTTAATAGCAGAGGCACAACAATCAAGTAAAAATTTCAAAATAATTTCACAGATGAATGAATTTTAACTTCTAAAGCATTTGCATTCGAGTTGCATGGGTGTCAGCCTTAAGCCAGAATTTACCACAGCCATGACGGATACTGCTGCAGGTGCCACTGCTAATCAATCCAATCAATAACGGGTACAGAAATGTTTGTATTTCTGTCTCCAATTGTCCAGCTCACTGGTTGCTGTCTTCATTCACCACACATGAAATGAGAAAACATATTCTGCTCTGGGTAACTTGGCAGGTCATGTGATCATGCTGCCTTGCTTACTTCAGTCTTTCTGACTTCTAGGCAAAGACATTTACAACTTATTTTTCTCAAGCTAACATTCAAGTCTCTGTTGACAGAGTTCTAGAGTGTAGCTAGAACTCTGTTCAAGTTCTAGCTGCACTAGAACTTAAAACATAATGAGTGAGACAGAGATACCAGAGATACTCATAGTTCAACAGTTTCTTTAATGTTCCCAAACACCATTTGGTTATTTTTTTACTTGGTAATAAAATAATCAGGGCTGCACAGTGGCACAGTTGGTAGAGCTGTTGCCTTGCAGCAAGAAGGTTCTGGGTTCGATTCCCGGCCCGGGGTCTTTCTGCATGGAGTTTGCATGTTCTCCCTG
>CAEGAE010013508.1:0-14098 GCA_903067095.1 Girardinus metallicus | reverse complement strand
CAACGGCTACCAGAGCTCCGGCTACCAGAGCTCCGGCTACCAGAGCTCCGGCTACCAGAGCTCCGGCTACCAGAGCTCCGGCTACCAGAGCTACGGCTACCAGAGCTACGGCTACCAGAGCTACGGCTACCAGAGCTCCGCAGGGGCGTCTTCAGGCGCTTTTCCCTGGCAAGTCGGTTAACGTGCAGTTCGGTTCAGTTCTAGTCCTGTGGGGAGATGCTCCATATTGCAGCCGCGGTCATTTCCCCGAAAGAGAAACGAGCTGCTAGCATCGCTGCTAATCAAAGTGTCAATCCGACCAAAACTTAACGCTGTGTCCCTGTCGCTCCCCGTGATTAAACTGAGCAGTTCTCTGCTAGCAGACGGCATGTAAGCCTACTATTTTTACTTAATATTGTTCAAAAACTGAAGAGAGAGCTGTAACGTCTATCATGAATATAGATTAGCAAAAACCCTACAAATGACTGAAATGCAGCTACTTCCGGTGGTCACCGGAAGTCAGATCATCATCGTTTCCACAGTAAACCTCCCAGGGATAAGGTGGATAGCGAGCATGTAAAAGTGTAGTGCAGGAAACATAAATGACAAGAAATTTAAAATTACTCATTAGTTCCCGGGTCCACCATGTTTACAGTTCTGGTAATTAGTCGGGTTTTAAGGTCCGGTTCGGACGTGTTTTGGGTCGGGTTGCAGTTTGGGTACATACCGGTTCTGATGTGCTCCGGGTTCGGCTCTCTGAAGGTCAGCTGGTACGGCAGGACGGCCAGACTCCTCCGGGTGGTTCTGTCTCGGATCTCGTCCAGAACCTCCCGCAGGGTATAGATGTTCTGGCCGAACTCCTGCAGCGGAAACCAGCACGCCATCAGGTCTGACGTCACAGTTAAAGCCACTCGTGTTGCCGTGGTAACACGGCCTGATCTCTGAGCACCTGGTACCAGAACCCGTCCCAGCTCTGTTCTGGTACCGCTGTGACGTAGATCCTAACACCGTAAAGCTGTTGGTCCGGGGACAGAACCAGTTTCGGGCTCAGCGGGTCGAGGCCAGATTCGGTCCGCTCCCCGGCCGGAGCTCCACCACCAGCGGCCCACTGACCACCTGTCCTCCCCTAACGGACTCACCTGCAGCGGGGCTTGCTTTAAAAACGCTCCAGCGTCCGCGACAACATGCTCCACCAGGGTCGGCGCCATCTTGGCTTGAGGACCAGCAGCTGAAGCTGCCAATCAGAGGCGAGGAAACAGCCATCTGACGCCTGGGTGCTTTAAATACATCACGAGTGTCGGAATTTTGACTACTTTGTTACTTTTTACCTAGTCGAGCTGATATGAAAGGTGTTCAGATAGAAAATATAAGAAATGTATGTTCTTTTAAAGCAGATGTGTTCACTGTTCGGTCCTGAACTAACTATTCTGTCAAAATGTCATTTACTTTTAAAACTAGATAAATCCGCAAATAATAATAATAAAAAAACAATTATGTAATTAAATGATTAAAACTCGAAGTTAAAACCATAAGTGGTTAATAGCAGGATGTTCCAGTAATCCTTTCATAATTCCCTTGCAGTGGTGAAGGGTTAACGACGGGCTGGATGGTTTTAATAATTTGTCAGCAAGATCTACAGAACATGCTGTGACCCAGTTATTTCATGTTTTGAAGCGGAGGAACCAGCCGCCATTGAACACATCACCCCAGCTCCTACAGGTCACGTGTCGTTGTGTTGACAGTGAGACGGAAAGGAAAGATGGCGGCGCGGTGGAGCAGCGAGACTGTGGTGGTGGAGTTTCGGGACGCTCAGGTGTGTGGTTGTTTGAGCTGACCCAGATGTTTCTGATCGGAAACTCAGGTGAGATCGGAGCTGCAGAGAACAGTTCACCTGCAGAACCGTACAGTCGGGTGAGCTGAATGGTTCTGATCACGTGGTTTCTTGGGGAGGAGATCATTGGCAACTTTCAGTCAACGTTGAGTCAACAGATGGCCGTCTCCCCAGCGTCATCACAGCAAACACATCCGGTATCCAGGATGTGGTTGCTGTGGTAACCATGGCGTCCAGGCTCATTGGTTTGAGTAAAGCCTGATTTGACCATGTTGCAGCTGCAGGCCAGAGGGCATAGCTGCCAGCGGGGCGGCCATGTTGGATTGCAGGTCAGGCCTGGAGGGAAGCTGACCTCTGACCTCTGACCTGTGGTCTGTGCTGTGTTCCAGGCCACCGCCATGTCCGTGGACTGCCTGGGCTCCCACGCCGTGCTGTCAGGGTAAGCTCCGGTTGCATGTCCATTCCTGTAGACCAGGTTCTGACTCCTTCCTTAAATTATTTGTTTATCTGCATTTCAACATATTTTTAATTTTATATAGAAAGAGATTAAAGAGTCGGATGAAAAATCTGTAGAATTAATTTACCTGATTAATCGCCAATAATCGATTTGTACCCTGGCTATGCAGTAAATCAAAGCTCTGGTCCAGTCAAGGGCTGGTTCTGGTTCTGGAGGTGTTTATGGCAGGACAGGAGTGTGGGTTCTGGTCCGGCCCAGATGGGTCCTACAGCTCCAACACCAGAACCAGTCAAACTGATTCTGAATCAGTTCTGAAGCAGGCTGTTGGATCCTGTCTGAGAGGCAGAACCAGTGGGACCAACGGAACCAGGGGAACCAACGGAACCACTGGAACCAACTGAACCAATAGAATCAGCAGAACCAGTAGAACCAGCTGAATCAGCTGGAACCAGCTGGAACCAGGGGAACCAACTGAACCAATGGAACCAGTGGAACCAACTGAACCAACGGAACCAATTGAACCAGCTGGAACCAGAGAACCAGGGGAACCAACTGAACCAGCGGAACCAGTTGAACCAACGGAACCAGTTGAACCAGCTGGAACCAGGGGAGCCAGTAAAACCAGCAGAACCAGTTGAAACAGCTGAAGCCAGTAGAACCAGCTGGAACCAGTAGAACCAGTTGAACCAACGTAACCAGCGGAACCAGTGACATGATCTTGTCCATATTAAAAGATCATGTTCAATGTCTGACAACATCACCAGCTGCTGTCCCCTGTCTGTCTCTCCGTCCCCGTCCAGCCGGCGCTCCCTCTACCTGGTGAACCTGGAAGCTCCGTCCGAGCCGTCCCGTAAGATGGGTCGCCACAGTAAGTGGGACGTGGGGACGGTCCAGTGGAACCCGCACCGGTCCCAGGCTCACGTCTTCGCCGCCTCGGTGAGTTCTGCCGCGGTCCGGTCCGAACAGGTTTCTACTGGAGGCTCTGGGCCGATGCTGGATGATCGATTGATGAACGAATCCTGAATGTCCCTCCTATGTTCCAGAGCAACCAGCGAGTGGACCTGTATTCCTGGAGGGACGGCTGTGGAGAGACTCACACATCCCTGCAGGGACACACCCGGGTCATCAGGTGACAGCCACAAAGCAAGCACACCTGTCCACAGGTGGGGACAGGTGAGACTCACTGTGTTTGTCCCGGCAGCGACCTGGACTGGTCCTGGTTTGACCCGGAGCTGCTGGTGTCCAGTTCAGTGGACACCTACATCTACATCTGGGACACCAGGTAGGAGGAAAACCCGGGACCGGTCTCAGAAGACACTAGACCTGCTGTCCTCACGTCTCTCTGCCTGTCTCCACAGGGACGCTCGGAAACCCACGGTGGCGCTGTCTGCTGTCGGTGAGTCCTCAGCCTAAAACCTTCCCAAGTTCCCTGAACGCATCGCTGACTGCCCTCCCTCCCCCACCGTCCCTGTCCCACCGTCCCTCCAGCCGGAGCCGCTCAGGTGAAGTGGAACCGGAGGAACCCACACCTGCTGGCGTCCAGCCATGACGGAGACGTCCGCATCTGGGACAAGAGGGTGAGATGTCCTGCGGGTTCTGGTCCTGCGGGTCTGGCAGCTGGACGACCTCTGACCTGTCCTCCCGTCTGGATAGAAACCCAACACGGCGGTGGAGTACCTGGCTGCTCACCTGTCCAAGATCCACGGCCTGGACTGGCACCGAGACAACGAGTTCGTCTTCGCCACATCCAGCCAGGACAACTCCGTCAGGGTGAGGACACGCCGTCCTAAACGCCTCATCAGGACGCCGTCGTGACGACGCGCCGTCCTGACGAGATGTCCTTTCTCTTCTGTCCCCAGTTCTGGGACTACCGGCAGCCCAGAAAGTACCTGAGCGTTCTGTCCTGCCAGGTGCCGGTGTGGAAGGCCCGCTACACGGTGAGACCCACTCGTCTCTGTCCCGGTCTGTGCCCCCGTCCCTCTGTCTCACCCTGTCCCCTTCTGTCCCCAGCCGTTCTCCAGCGGTCTCGTCACCGTCATGGTCCCTCAGCTGCGGCGGGAGAACAGTCTCCTGCTGTGGAGCGTTCTGGACCTCAACAGTCCCGTCCACGCCTTCGTTGGACACGATGACGTCGTCCTGGAATTCCAGTGGCGTCCCCAGAAGGAAGGTGAGCGTCCCCCCGTCCGCCACCCCCTCAGACGGCCGGGTGCGGACAGTCAGAGTGTCTCCTGTCCCCCAGGGTGCAGGGACTTCCAGCTGGTGACCTGGTCCCGGGACCAGACGCTGCGGATCTGGAGGGTGGAGCCTCAGCTGCAGAAGGTCGGTCGGTGGCCAATCAGAGCCGGGTGAGGCGCTGCCGCGCTCTGATTGGCCGCTCCCTGTCTCCCGCTGCAGCTGTGCGTCAGCGACCTGGTGGACGAGCTGATGGAGGACGTGTCTGTCGCCGTGGAGACGGAGAAGTCCCTGGGCGGCCAGGAGGGCGGGGCTCCGGCTTCGGATGCCCCACCGGGTACGAACAGAACGGACTGCTCCAGAACCTTCGGCTGACTTGACCTTTGACCTTTCCTCTGGGACAGTCCAGACCCGGAGCAGAACCCAGAGGTCCGGGTCCGGGTCCGGTTCTGGTCCAACAAACCATCAGCTGTACCAGAACAGGTTGCTCAAAGCGTTTGAGAACCACAGCAGCTGAAAATGTTAAATGTTCTGGTTCCAGTAGAACCGCGTCGACCCGACCGTCAGCAGGGAACCAACCTGAGGTCCAGATAAATGCTCCTCCGTTATGTGGTCGACCCGGCCAACCCGGCCGGCGCCATAAAGACAATCCGGGGCGACCCGGGTCTCTGCTGTGGCGGAGCTGAAAGCTGAATGTTTCCGTCTCAGTGCAAATTGTCACCCAAAGGTCAAAGGTCAGAGGCAGAACATCAAGGTTTGGTCCAGCCTGACCTCTGACCTCTCCTCCCAGGTCAGGCGGCGAGCCGTCCGGACCCGGCCGCCGGTTCTGGTCTGGCCCAGACTCTGCAGCAAGAGTTCTCCCTGGTCAACCTGCAGATCCGGAACGTCAACGTAGAGGTGAGGCGTCGTCCGCCGGCCCGGTTCCGCCGGCCCGGTTCCGCCGGCCCGGTTCCGCCGGCCCGGTTCCGCCGGCCCGGTTCCACCGGCTGTCTAACCCGGTTGTTTGTCCGTCGCCAGATGGACGCCCGGAACCGGAGCTGCGTGGTGTCGGCCCACTTCGGCGGCCAGCGGGTCCACCTGGTGGTCAACTTTCCGGTCCAGTACCCCAACAACGCCGCGCCCTCCTTCCAGTTCGTCGCCCCGACGACCATCCCCTCCGCCATGAAGACCAAGATCCAGAAGGTCAGAGACAGGACCAGAACCGGCTGGCCCGAAGGGATCAGCTGGTCCTGATGCACCTGGACCAGAACCGTTCTGTCAGAACAAACAGCAGCAGTTTGAACTCCTGAGCCCTGAGGGTCCGTACAGTCTGGTCCGGTCCGGTTCACTTATCCGACCCACCGCAGAACCTCAGCGATGCCTACAGCAGATCTTGGGGGCCCAGAACCAGACTGGACCCGGACGGGGCCCGATGTGGACCAGAACCTGAGTCCAGCTGTCTGTGTCCAGGTCCTGATGGACACGTCTCTGCAGAAGGTGAAGCGGAACCAGAACTGCCTGGAGCCGTGCGTCCGGCAGCTCGTCTCCTGCCTGGAGTCAGACATGGTGAGAGCGTCCGAACCGGGTCAGAACCGGGTCAGAACCGGGCGGCGACATCCTCAGCATTGTGTCTCTGTCCGTCAGACCCAGGAGGACCGTCCGGCGTCCGGCCCGTTTGTCCTGTCCAATCCCGTGGCTCCGTCCCTGCAGGCGTTCCCCCGGGTCACCAACACCTACGGCTCCTACCAGGTCACTTCCTGCTGGCCGCCGCCGCCGCCCGCCTCCCGCTCTTCATCGCCATAACGACCACTTTCCTTTCAGGACGCCAACATCCCGTTCCCCCGGACCTCCGGAGCCCGGTTCTGCGGCACCGGCTGCCTGGTCTACTTCACCCGACCGATCACCATGCACCGCTCGGCTCCGCCCACAGAGCCCACGCCCAGGTGAGTACCGGGCGGGACCAGCGGTCCGATCGGACGGTGCTGATCGGGCCGGGCCGGTTCTGCTAGCAGAGATCAGCCGGGAATCAGAACCACAAGGTCCAGATGCTGAGCGCCACTCCTGTCTGCCCCAGGTCCCTGTCGGCGCTGTCCGCCTACCACAGCGGGGTTCTGACCCCGATGAAGATGCGCTCCGAGTCCCAGAACACGCTGCGGCTCTACAGCGGCAGCCCGACCCGGTCCGACAAGGACACCGTCTCCATCTCCTCCTTCTACTACAAGGAGCGGGTGAGACTCACACACACACAGCGGTGGTAGCGACCCAACAGAACCTGCAGTACCACTAGCAGCCAGCAGAAGGCCCTGTAGTCAGGCTGGAGCTTCTCCTTCAGAACCGGGCCCAGAAGGTCCTGGTTCTGAGAAGAATACCAGGTCCGATAGAGAAACCTGGCGGAGTCCTGGAACAGAACCTCCTCGTGGAATCAGAACTGGCCCGGTTCTGTTCATCGGTACCAGAGAACACTGTCAGCGCCATGGACACGGACGGGTCCAGAACCCATCCAGAACCTCTGCCTCCGAAGCATCCAGGATCCACAGACCAGTAACCGGGTCAGGGTGTCCAACAGAACCTGAGAGCTGTTCTGGTGGTTCTGTTGTTTGGGTGGTCTGCAGAACTTGTTGCCGACTGGTTCTGTTTGGTCTGGTTCTGTTTGGTCTGGTTCTGTTTGGTCTGGTTCTGTTTGGTCTGGTTCTGTTTGGTCTGGTTCTGATGGACCGTCTCAGTCCAGATGAGCCAGTCTGCTCAGAACTCAGGTTCTGACCCGGCAGCTGCACTGGATCTGCCGGGCGGGCCTGACTCCAGAACCGGAGGTTAACCCATGAGAGTAGAGCTGGTAACCGTGGTAACCACGCAGAGGAAGTGAAGGACCTTCTTCCTGATTGGCTTCTCTTTCTTCCCTTTGTGTTTTTTTCCTCTGTTGTTTTTCTCTCGACCAATCACTGTGGGCCCCGCCTCCTCCCCGCTCTCCTCCAATCAGAAGCTTCCCATGTCTGCCTCCCGCCGCTGGTCTGTCCAAACCCTCCATGATTGGCCGGTACGGCTCTCTGCCCCGCCCTCCAGCGCTCGGCTTGTTCTAAGCTGCATGTCTCTGATTGGCTGCTTCTCCTCCACTAACGCACTGAGCCGCACATCATCATCATCACCTTCATCTTGATCTGTGTGTTGGGCTCCGGCCCGGTTCCGGCTCAGCGACGGGTCACCGGGTCCAGACGGTTCTGTTTGCTTTTGTTTGCAGCTCAAACATCCCAACAGTTTTTAGGTCCAAGGTTCTGTCCAGGTTCAGGTACTGGACCTGGACAGAACCTTCAGCTCTTGGTTCTGGTGTCTCGGTACCAAACTTCCTGGCTGAACGTCAAACCTGACAGGGGTATGAATACTTTTGGGCTGGTTCTGGTGTTCACAGGCTCTGCCATGGACACAGAACCGGGTTTATGGTTCTGACCCATTTCCTTGAAGAATAATGCTTCCCCTGCCGTTCCTGAAGGTGGCGCCGGAACCGGTTTATCACACCGCAGAGTGGTACCGGTCAGCAGGCTCCGCCCACAGCTACATGCTGATGTGGACCAGGATTCTGGTTCTGTTCCACAAGGAACCTACCAGACTGGACCCTGGTTCTGTCGTCCATTTTGGACGGTCAGGAAGAGGCGGAGCTACTGGCTCCTGACTGGGAACCACTTCCTGTTGGACTGTTTCCAGTTGAAACAAGAAGAAACCATCAAACTGGACCAAAAGGCGATTTCCACTGGCAAGTCTCTCTCTAACCGGTGGCTGTCCGGTCCGGCCCGGTCCGGTCCGGTTCTACTCCAGGTAGAGAGCTTTGTTCCTCGCTGGGCGGGCCGTGAGCAGAGACATTGAGCAAAGGAGAACCTCGGTTCTGATGGACTCAAATAAACCCAGATATTTCATTTTGTCTTATTGAAGTTCGTCTCTGGGTTGAGCACATAAGGCCGTCGCAGGTTCGATTCCCGGCCTGGTCTCTCAAACCAGCTTTCCTGTCTTTCCACTTTCACATAAAGGCCAGAAGAGCCAAAAAAATAGATTTCTGGCCCGAACATACAGGCTCCAGGGAAGCTGAGCAGAACCGACCCGGTTCTGGACTGGGTGGATCTTGGTTCGTTTTGAACACATAAGCTAAGCTAACTCAGTAACTCCTGTCTGCTGTTCTTACTAACCTTTGACCTGTCCAGGTGAGTTGTGTCTCGCCTGCTATGAAGTAATTTGGCTCTCGAGGCCGACGAGATGTTCACACTGGGATCAGCAGAACCAGCAGCCTGGACCTGCTGGTGAATCGGGTCCACGGAACACGGTTCTGCTAGACCCGTCCGTGCACCTCAGGTCCAGAGATCCTGCGGTGGTTCCGGCGGTCCGGACACTCGGTGTGAACAGCCTCTGCTGTGATCCTGAAGCTGTTAATCAGCTGCTGTTTTGTCTCCTCGGCCGGCCGTCCCCGTCCTCCTGTCTGTCCGTGTCTCCGTCAGAAATCGCGGCGCTTCAAGACGAAGCGGGAAGGAGCGGAGTACGGCAGCCGGCCCATCAAGCTGGCCGGGAAGGTCATCATCCAGGAGATCTCCTGCCTGCTGCCTGTGCACAAGGCTCTGGGAGAGAGCTATATGTGAGTCCCTGCATCCTCACATGTCCCCAGAGACACTGTCCCTGTCCCCAGACCGGAACCAGCTGTCTCCATCCTCTGGATACAAAGCCAAGTGTCCGCCTCACGGAAAATCCTTGCAATCTGTCGCAGTGAGGATGGGGGCAGGTGGTTGCATCTGCTGAGTCTGGATGAAGGACTCTGTCCTCTCCTGAGGACGCCATCAGGCCGTCCAACCTGAACGTCTGTCTGTCTTCCTCAGTCTGAACATGACCGACATTCAGGAGACGTGTCAGAAGAACGCAGCAGCAGCACTCGCAGTGGGACGCAGAGACCTGGCCAAGGTGAGCGTACCTCCACCAGGTTGTCAGGAGTTTCCAGACCGGCTGCAGCTCTGCAGCCTCCGTCCTGTCGGTGGTCTGCTGGTGGTCCGCAACCCTCACCCTGTCTGTGCTGCGCAGGTTTGGGCTCTGGCGTCCGCCGCCACCAGTCAGGACCTGAGTCCAGATTCTGACCCGGACACGGAGACGCCCTGGGCCAGACACCCATTTGGGCGCCACCTGCTGGAGACGCTGTGAGTTTGCAGAAGGTGATCACATGTTGGTGTGGAGGAACGTAAAAGCCGAGACGTCTCTGTTACAATCCATCAGTTTGGATCACTACAGTCAGATGAGCGACGTCCAGACTCTGGCCATGCTCTGCAGCGTGTTCAGGGCTCAGGCTCCGCCCCCTGACTGCTGCTCGCCGTACGGACACCACGGCTCCCGCCTCCACTCCCGATACGTAAGTCTGCGTGTGGTTGGAGCGCCCCCTGCTGCTGAGCCTGGAGCAGATTCAGTGATGTTCCTCCTGTGTGTTCAGCCCAGCTACACCTCCAGCTCCGTCACGTCCGGCTCCTGTTCCAGCACCTCCGACTCCGTGGCAGCGACCTGGACCACAGGTGAGCCTCTGAAGCTCCCCCTGCTGGCCGCTCTCTCCCCTCCACGGCTCCCCCTGCTGGCCGCTCTCTCCCCTCCACGGCTCCCCCTGCTGGCCGCTCCAACCTCTGTGTCTGCGTTTCAGTCAGAGACCCCGAGCACAGCGCCCCCTGGGGGGAGTCTTCTCCTGACGACTATCGCTATGGCAACCAGAGCTACACGGACCCTCGGGAGCGAGAGCGGGAGCTGCACGACATGAACAAGAGGTGAGTTTGCTCCTCGGCTCTACATCAAGGCTTCAGTCTTCCTTTGGACCCGCCGGGCCGCCTAGCAGAATCTAAATCTGTGACCCATCGTTTTGTGGCCGCAGGGTCGTCTTGACAACGTACCTGCACGTCACAGATTATGAGGGATACATATTATAAATACAGCCAGACTGCAGTGCTGAGGTGATCTGTGCAATTTTCTGGTTAAATATTAATTGAAGTGAGATGTGACTGTAACACAGCAGCAGCAGAAACACTGAAAAGCCTTAAAAACTAGCAGCTGCAGTGAAACGTCACATTTTCTCCGTCGATGTGACGGTAACAGGCTCACAGTCCCAGGTGTTTCAGGATTTACAGTTTACCTAACTGCTCGTACCTGCACGCTGTCGCCCCCTGCGGTCACAGAAAATGGTGGGTCACAGATGTTGTTGAGGTGATGTCACTTCCTGTTCCTGCCAGGCTGCTGGACCCGGCCAACACGCTGCAGTTCGACGACTTCAAGAAGAGCTACGGTGAAATCCTGTACCGCTGGGGTCTGGGCGACAAGCGGGCCGACGTCCTCAAGTTCACGGTCGGCCCGCCGGAACCGCACAAAGGCATCGGTACGTTTCCCTCAGCGGTCCGGCCCGGTCTGGTTCTGGTTCTGGTTCTGACGGGTCTGTTTCCCCGCAGAGTTCGGGCTGTACTGCTGCCACTGCCGCAGCCAGGCGCGCGGGACGCAGTGCGCCGTGTGCAAGCGGCTGACCTTCCAGTGCGCCGTGTGCCACGTCGCCGTGCGCGGCTCCTCCAACTTCTGCCTGAGCTGCGGCCACGGCGGCCATACTGGACACATGATGGACTGGTTCCGGCGCCAGGACGAGTGCCCGGCCGGCTGCGGCTGCCGCTGCCTGCTGCAGAGCACCTTCTGACGCCGTCGCCGCCGCCGCTCAATAAAACCCATGAATATCTCAGCCGCTGTCGTTTCTACTTCCTGTTCATGTCGCTGCTGCTTTCAGTTCTTTTCTCCACAATATTTCACTCATCGGTTCCTGAAAAAGAAACCAAGGAAAGGACTCGAAACGTTAAACGTTCATTGTTTCCTGGTGATGGTAGATTTATTGACCCAAATGGAAATCAGACAGAAAACAGACGAGACAAAGTTAATTAATATCTGCAGATTAATAATCTTACTGAACAAAGCGAAAGCCGCTGCAATGTAGGAAATTGTTTGACGACCAGAATGTCATCACTTCCTGTTTCCTGTGACGCCGCTCATGAGACGCTGGCATCTGATTGGCCAGCCAGCGCAGCGTGTTTCCTTCAGACCAATCAGACAGACCGGTGCAGAGGAAGCCCCGCCCCCTGGTAATTAATCTGTATTTATATTATTGAAGGATTTTATTAATTTTATTTTCTCACTTCCAGAGCTAAAATGAAACAAACTAAACAAAAATGATATAAATTAGAAAAAATGTTAAAATTTAAACCTGAAAAGAGCATTCTGTAACCATGGTAACGCATCACGTGACCTCCCGGACCCATCCGAAGATCTTGTACGCAGCAAACATAGGATGCTCACTCCGCTCCTGTTCCTGAGCTCATCAGGCGTCGCTGTGCTCTCCACCAATCAGAGGAGGCGGGCAGGGTGACGGCGGCGGCTGGAGGCGGGACGTGGGCGGAGCTTTGAGGCGGCAGAAGACGCAGCGCGTCAGCAGGTCAGAGGTCAGCAGTCTGGACACCGGGAACGGCCTTCCGCATTCCTCACACTGCGGAGAGAGACGGCGAGAGCGTCGTCATGGCAACCAGAGAAGAGCTGGTCCCCATGTCGGTGAGCAGAACCAGAACCGGGTCACCAGAAAACGTCCTCACCTTCAGGATCTGGACCCCGGTTCCCTCTCCGCTTTTGATCTGCATCACCTCGGGGATCTGCTCCACGTTCTGCACGTCCCACAGCCGGACGCTGCCGTCCTGCGGGTCAAAGGTCAAAGGTTAACACGCAGCCAAGCCGGAGGACGACCTAAAGCGGTGTTTCTCAACCTTTTTTGGGCCAGCGCCCCCCTATCCATTACCCAGGTCCTTCACCGCCCCCCGTCAAAGACAGTGTAGGAAACTTGCTCTGAATATTATTTTATGATTAATATTATCATTATTGTTGATGTTTTGGTTGTATGCTTGTTTCTGTATTTACATAAAAACATGATTTCCCAGAGAACAGAAAAGCCACGTGAAGAGAAATTATTTTTACAGGCGTCAACACAGAAAGCACTGAAAGACGTTGAAGTTAAAATCGGTCAGAGGAGCAAATGTTCCCGTTGTGATGCTGGCTGTTAATGCTGCACCAGATAAAGATGTACAACAATACCAGCTTAAACTTTGAACTATGAGCTCTGCAACATTAAAACATGATGGAACTGTAACTCTATCAGTCATAACTCTTCTTCTCTTCAGTGTTTCTGTGGTGCAGCTGCCTTCCATTTATTCCATGCTGCCTTCAGGAGAATGGGACATCATAGTATCAGCTATAAAATTTCAGCCACATGGCATTTGCCTTCCCCACAGCACTTCCACAATATTATTTTACCTTTTTTCTGAAAACAGTATTTGTTCTTGCCATACAGTCCTCTGTATTAATTATTGCTCAAAAGGTCTTGCCATACAGGTTTATTCCTCTGTATTTGCTTCAGTCTCTTAGTTAATTCTTGCACTTTGTTCTTCATTCATTTCCGTTTGACGCTGCCCAACATGTCCTTCACCTGGCGCCGCCGCGCCATCACGTGTTTCACCTGATTCCTCTCTTCAACATGCTGCAGCATCACAACATGCTGCAGCATCACAACATGCTGCCATCCATACGGCTGCAGCATCACAACATGCTGCAGCATCACAACATGCTGCAGCATCACAACATGCTGCAGCATCACAACATGCTGCCATCCATACGGCTGCAGCATGTTGTGATGCTACATAACACAGTTTTGCTCAAAGTCTAAACTGGAATTGTTGTGCATTTAATTTGTAAAGTTTACCTTCGAGCAGAGCAAACGCCCCAAAGGAATCTCAGCGCCCCCCTTTTGTAATAATTTCCCCCAGCGCCCCCTGCTGGCTAGCCTAAAGTATTTACACCATTCAGAAGAACCAGTGATCAGAAACATGAACCATAAGAGAGCTGCAGCCAGAGGGGGCGCCACTGAGTGCTGAATTCAAAGACAAGCCACACTTTTCAGGTTGTTAAAAACCATGTTTCACTTCTCAGCTGTGCTCTGCCTCCTGCTGGTTAAAACAAATACTGCAGGCTGAGGAAACGATCAGGCGCTGTGAAAACTTTCTAAGAATCCAGTTTGTCTTTAAGAAACAGGAAGTCAACCTTGGAAGAAGAGACAACCAGCTTCCTGTCAGCGCTGAGAGACACATCCGTTACCCAATCAGAGTGGCCCTGCAAGTAAACACACATCAGCTGATCTACAGAAATCAGCTGATCTTCCTCTCCTCAGGAAACACGCGGCGGGATCTCGTCACCCTCAGAACCAGAGTCCGGCGGAGCGAGGACGGATCCCACAGCGCCACGGTCCGGTCATAGGAGCCGGACACCAGCAGGTCGGCTGAGGACACACAGGGGGACAGGAAGGACCAGAAACAGTCCGTCATCAGAGCCAGAACCAGTTACCAGAACCGGGTTAGTCCGTCATCAACAGACTGTTTTTATCAGAACGTTCTCGTCCTACTCAGTGTTTTCAAAAATCATGTTGGAGGCACAAAAACTGTATCAGAAGGAACTACGGTTCTCTGTTTGGATGCAGTATTTGGTCTGAGCCGTCCCCGAACGCCTCACCGTCCCCGAACGCCTCACCGTCCCCGAACGCCTCACCGTCCCCGAACGCCTCACCGTCCTCGAACGCCTCACCGTCCCCGAACGCCTCACCGTCCTCGAAC
>CAEGAE010013502.1:0-34618 GCA_903067095.1 Girardinus metallicus | reverse complement strand
TCCTGGAGTGGCCTAGCCAGTCTCCAGATCTCAACCCCATGGAAAACCTTTGGAGGGAGTTGAAAGTCCGTGTTGCCGCGGCCAGCCCCAGAACATCACTGCTTAGAGGAGATCAGCTTGGAGGAATGGGCCAACATTCCAGCAACGGTGTGTGCCAACCTTGTGAAGACTTACAGAAACTGTTTAACCTCTGTCATTGCCAACAAAGAATATATTACAAAGTATTGAGATGAACTTTTACTATTGACCAAATACTTATTTTCTGCCCTTATTTGGAAATAAATTCTTTAAAAATCAGACAATGCGATTTTCTGAATTTTTTTTTCTCATTTTGTCTCTCGTAGTTGAGGTCTACTTATGTTAATTACAGGCCTCTCTCATCTTTTTAAGTGGGAGAACTTGCACAATTGGTGACTGACTAAATACTTTTTTTCCCCACTGTAGATTTAAATGACAAAACCTAACTCTGTCATTTGGTTTTTGGAGGATGAACTATATATTGTGCATTTAATTTATAAAAAGAAAAGAACCTCTTCTGTAAGTAAATGACTCTGAGTCTATAGAAATTGAACATGTTTACATGTTTTCCATAAATATTTTTTACCAGCAAAAGGCTGCTAAAATGTGTCTCTTGGCTCAAACAGCCACAATTATTGTAAATCATGTGTCAACTAAAATTCTTGATTAAATCTTTATTTAGTTGTGTACAATTAAATAAATCACACAAGAGGTCAGTATTTTCAACTAGGGGTTTTCTTTGGAAATCCTTATCACAAGCCTAATAAGCAATTAATCAAATTGGTACCAAATGATTTGATTGCAAGTGTGAAACTGTAGAAGGATCTGACATAATAAATTGGCTAGTTCATTCAGAGGCAAGGAAAGCTATTTATGTAAATTAAGTAATTCAGTTGGAAGTACAAATAGATTTAAGCACACAAGTTGCATGTTTTTGTAAATTTGATTAAACTGCTAAATAAGCACTCATGATAAAATGAAGGGACAAAGTTGGACATTATTTTTTATTTTTTTACTTTTTGGTCATGGCTTCAAGTTTTGCTTCATGTCAAATAGCCTTCTAGCATTTGTGAATCACTGCAGTTTTGCCTTGACAGAAGCCACTTCTCCCTGGATGTTGCTACATGTGAGGTCAACTTGGAGCATTTCTGCTTTTGCTTCAGTTTTTTAAAAGTCTCTCTGAAGCCCCAAGTGGAGCTCATCTAAATTTCTGCACTTATCGCTAATGGCAATCACTTAAACAAAAGCTGTAAAATTCAACTGCCAGCACCATACTAATGCCAACAAAGCTACAGAAAATACTGTTGATGATTTTGTGCTGAGCATCTTGAACAAATATCATAGTTTGTCCTGATGTAATCCACTCCTTAATCAGAAACAGCACTCTTTTACTCTCATATGGCCTGAAAACCTGGTAAACAAATTTAGCCAACCTGTGTGCAGACACGCTTAATGGCTCTGACAAATTTCTCCCAGAAATGAAGATATGTTGCCGATAGGATTTGGAAACCAGGTGTCTGAATGCCACAAGGCCGCCTGGGTATGATTAAAGCCGGAGTTTTATCTGAAACATTCTTCGAGCGAGATAACGTGTCATGCTACATGATTACTGAACCATACCGACTATTGGTTTCTGCTCAATGAATCTGAATGCCTTTTACCTGTCTCCACATCGTTTTCAACTTCAAAAAGGCTGTTATGTACATTTTGATTAGAGAAAAATTAAAAATGTTTAGACAGAATTTCAGTGTGGTCTCCTTGCATGTGGTTGTTGTTTTCAGTTGGCCGGTACACATGGACCCCACACAATCCACGGGTTGAAAATGTGATCTGCCTCTGGTTACACTACTTGTATAATCATTGATTCATCACACCATGTGTGTTTACTCAAATTATTTGTGTTGTGATGTCTGGATACTGTTTGGATCATTTGATCATTCTTCACGTCTGATGGAGACCCCAGAAGGTGAGCGTGGAGGTGGGGGTTTTTGCCCAGAAATTCTGTTGACATTTTTATTTGGACCCACTTATGGATAAAAAGCAAACAAAGGCATTAAAAAAATAATTACAGCCCTAATAATTTGACTACCTGTAGTCACTTATGCAAGGAATAATGATAAAATAAGGATAAGAACTTCTTGATTAGTCTGAGGCAATTGCAAATTTAAATAATTTAAGGTGTCTGAGCAACATTGTCTTTATTATGACTATGACTAACACATTAAAAATATTGCCAGAGACATCTCAGAGTGTTGCGTAGGGCAGTATAACTGTCCCAGCTCGTTTTGTGTGTTAATAGCCACAGTTGACAGATGAATCCCCTGGGCTGTCTCTGCCACATGAGACAATCCTCCACAGCTTCCTGTGATCTGTGTTACCCCCCTCCAAGAGGATGACAACATGAAAGAATACTATAACGGTATTATTGTAAAATAAATTTTAATGTGGAGTTGTTGAACTTCACCGCATCAAACGGAACGTTATCTTTTCCTTTTTTTTGTAGCGACAATAACAACATTGATGTTGCATTTCCACTGTTTGAGTACCTATAGGAAGCATGTTATTACATGTTCTCTTATCTGATTTATAACTCTGATTAATACAATACAACTTATTGAAACTGCACAAACCCTGAAGGTGACTCTGTCACGATGACTTTTTTCTTTTCATGAACCACATGAATGGAATAAGACAATAATATTTGGTTGTTTTTATAATCGATCCTCAGGCTGCAGCTAGACATGATGTGATACGAGATCCTTGATAGCTATGAATAAAAGCATTTAAAACAAAAGGTGTTGGACATGACTTAACAGGTTTTTTTTTTTTAAGTTAGAAAAGCAATTTTTAACACAGCTGTTTGAATCAGTCTTATGAGATAAAAATTAATCACCCTTCTTTCAGCTAGTTGGATAGAAATATACAAATTGGATTGTTGGGGCACTGGAAATGTTGCTTTAGTTGAAGGACTTTTAGCTGTAGGAATGGTATCACCAATACGTTACTGCTTTTCTTTCTTTTTCTATTCTTCTTAATTTTTTTTTTTCACAGAATTTAAACCAGGCAAAGCTAAAACTATTTCACCTTAGGAGTTCTGGGAACATATTTACAGACAAAGAATTTTTCTTTTTAATCTTAAATTCAAAATGTATACATTTTGTACAGCTTATTACTTCTCAGAATATATGTTATTTTACTAAATGGCCTTTTTTAAAAAGAAAAGAAATCTGAGTACTGTAACGATTAATCAATTACTAAATTAGTTAACAATTATTTCAATAATCGATTTATCAAGATTAAGATATCAAGATTGAGACTGTAGTTATTGAGACCTAGGTCTACATTGATGGTGATCCATGTCCAGCAATAACCGCTGCCTCTGCTCTGAATCACACACTGAATTGCTAAACTAATGGTAGTTGGTTTATTGCAAAGTTAATCTTTGCTCATGGCTTTCAGCTCAACTGTCTATTTGCAAAGGAAAAGAGAAACACTTCATCAAAAGCAGAATTCCTCCAGTTTACTTTTGCCAAAAATCCTAGGATTACAATCATTTAATAGTGTGATAAATATGGCTTCTTCCCAGAATTTTTCCTCTCTGGAGAACTTTTCCATTCTGTTTGTCGAAGCTGAAATTGTGTGAACCATGCAACCCGGCCACCCAGCTCCAGTGTCCTCGTCTGTCCCTGTCAAGCCTGCCCTCCCCTCTGCTTCCCTCCTGCGGTGTCCTTTCTGAGGGCCAGCTCCCCTGAACCCAAACAACAGCACCATTTGTTCTGCCAGGGCTGGGAATGTACTCAACCATCTTTCACTGCGTCTCTGCCAGCTCTAGTAGATGCCAAACCTGTGGGCCCGAATGTTTCCTCCCCCTTTTTTTCTGTGTTGTATGTGTTTATCTAAATATTTTCCTGTGGAAAATTTTATCGAGAGATTTAGATTCGGTATTTTCGATTAAGGTCCAGTGGTGTTTTTGTTTTAATAGTACTGTTTTTACTTAAATTGATATTTATGATTTCCTATGTTGTAGGAGTTTGAGCCTTATTTTATACCAATTAAAAGATCTATAAAACAGTTAAACTCTTCAACTCTGTGTTCATTTCATAGAGTTGTAGGTTTATGGAAAGTGGAAAAAAAATATGACATGTTAAATTTTATTGTCTTTTTTGGCAAGCTCTCTAGAGTCTCAGTGTATTTAAAGCATTCAAGAACCTCTAAATGGTTCCAGGGGAAAAATAAGTCACCTTCTATATTTTTGTGTACATTATTCTACACTTTGCTGTTGCCAAACTACAACATGTTTTATTATTTCATTTTTTACATTTCTATTATTTTTAACTTGAGCCATAAAAACAAGCAATGAATATATTTTTAGCTATTTGCATTGAGACTGCCACTGCTCATTGGAGACAAACAGGCCATGGATGAGATGTAAATGCCTCATTGCCCAGCGGTCCTCCATCACTGTTGAGTGAGAGATGGATGGGTGAGATTATGTAAACACAGGGTCGGGGTCTAAGCTTCTTCTCGCAGTGTGGAACCACCGTGGAGCTCTTCAGACTGCCGTTGAAGGACTTAAAGAAAACAAAAGTCTCTGATGGCGATCACTCAGTCTGAGAGATCCGGTTGTAGCCATTATTTCAAACAGACCTTGATGATGAGTCGCTCACTCGGAAAAACAGACGTTAGAGTAAAATCTCAGGACTCAACCACGCAAAAAAAATTTTCATGCATTTATCTTGTTTAATTTGAATTAATTATTTTTGATTTTAATTACTTAAGTTTTCAGAGACTTGTTTTAGTCTATTTTTAGAGATCCACTATGAAATCAGAGAAGTTTGATCTAGGTTCCCATTATTTTTACTTCAGTGAACACACTATACAGAGCTACCAGGTTGCACTGACATGCCAACTCTGCAGTGTGTGCTTTATTTGAGGCGGTTTCATTCTGGCTGCGAGAAGGAACTAGACTTTTAGGCTGGAGGAAGTACAGCTGTTTCATCCTTTGAGTTGTCAACATCTTTTTGGAAATGTGCTGGATTTCTAAATGTTAGCAGCTCTGTTAAAGTCTTCAGGAAATCCAGTCTTAGTAAAGCTAGCATACTTTTTCATTAATTAAAGAAGCCAAGGCCGGTTTGATATATCAACCCTTGATTTTAAGATGCTAAATTTTGTTTTGTAAGTTTTGTATCATACTGAACATATACTGTAGCTGATGTTGGCTTATTTACAATTCAGATACTGGGTTTGACTTTTAAAACCCTGAGCATCTGCTCTTATACTTTCAATATAAATAGTCATGACAGATGGCTAGAAAGAAATGTTTTTGAAGGCTGCATTTTTGTCTTTTTATCTTATTTTCAGACAAATCAGAATCGACCGAATTCAGAGTTTGGAAAGTCAATTTTACTGCAAAGTTCTGATTAGAGCATCTGTATTTTTTTATTATTACTATTTACAATAACATAAACATTTCCTAACTCAGACAAGCAAGTTGCGTACTACTGAGTGTGACAAACGGGACGACAGAGAGTTGGCTTAGGAGGGCTTCTTTGGCTGAGCAGAAAGAATGTAGATCAAGGAGTAATCGGCTCTATCTGCTACATTAGTCATGAATGAGGTCTGAGCACATGAAGGAAGTCTTGGAGGATGCACCCCAGCCTTACAACTCAAAGAAAAGATTTTAGTATTGCTCTCGTTTCCATAAATGATGAATGAGTTTTTATTTGTTTTGCTTCTTTTTTAGCTTTTTGATATTGCCATGGATCATTTATGACACATAAACAAATGTTTGACCGTCAAAACAAGTCTGCAATTAATTTCTTGTGAAGTTTGGCTCATTATGTGAATGTTTCGTCTTAGATCCCTTTGAAACCTTCAAATCAAAATCACATTCAGATGAAGATTCAGTGTGTACTTTTCAGCCCTATAAAGTTTTATATGTTTAAATATGAATATATCTTGTAAACAACTTAATTTGATCCTAGCACTCCATTTCTTTCCAATTTTAGAACCAAGAGGCCCTTTTAATAGGGATCTCCCTGCTAACATGTCCAGACTTGTTGTACACTTTTGCCTATGACCCCTGTAAATCACAGCCATGTCTTTGAAGGGATATGGTCGCCTTTCAAGCAAACCGGGAAATGCAATTCTCTGGGTCTTATTCTTGTCAACAGTTACCATGACAGATATCTTAATATAGTTATGTTCGAGCTGCTTGCGACTTTTTCTGTAGTCATGATGCCATGTAAACAAGATGAGTGTCCATGACCCCAGTGCCACATATTTGTGTCACTCTTGCATTTATCCAGAACCCCAACAGGACAGGGTATATTTCCCAGTATTTACTAACTCTGTTGTGGCATCCAGCACAGACCAACTTTTATATGTTCATAAGGTATTGAGAACCTAAATTATTTAATCTCCCCCCTTTTTTGATTCTTGTAAGCTTAGCATGAGTTGATGGATGAAATTGGCCTGCAGACTTTAAACCAGTATGTTTTGGTGTTCTTGCGACATTTAGTAATGGTGCTTCCACTTTATCAGTCAATCAATTAATCAGTCAATAAATCAAGTTTATTTGTATGGCACATTTCAGCAACAAGGCAGTTCAAAATACTTTACATTATAAAAACCTACAAATGTTAGAACAAACAGTCCACAATTGAAACACTACATTTTGCCAAGTTCGGTCATGTCACATCTAAATGTTAATCGGTGTTTCATTTAGTAACTCTTAACATGCAGGTTTTTAGTCTGGATTTCGTCTGAATCGGTGTTTCAGCTGTTTGACACTTTATGTACCCTGCATAAATATTGTTGCTGCAGGTGTACCGTTGTTGTGTTTCTGCAAAGTGATGTTTTTCCGCTGAGTTATCTGAAATTATAATAAAAGAAATAGCTCTGTGTGGCGTCCGTTGATTTGGTCTGACTTAATATGCACCTAGACATGCTAAGATATTTTGTTCTGCACTGCAATTCAACATTGACTGTGGGACTTGGCAGACACCACCTGAAGCGTCTTTTGAAAAAGGTTACCTTGTTTGCCCCTTGAGCTATTTTCGCTCTGCCTTTCTGTCTGGACTTGCCGAACTGTGAAAAAACTCCTCACAAACCTTACCTCCCTTTCCCCACCTCCCTCCCCTTCTCTGTCTGCCATGACATCACAAACATCAGGTATCCAAAGCAGACCGCAGTGGAATGGGTATTTGCTTTATACAGTTATTAACACACCTGCTTTGGAGAACATTCCTGAAAACACGGTCCAGTGGGACGGGCACATTAAGATAGATTGTGGGATCCCTCAGGGAGTTGCACCTTAATCTCAACGTTCCTCTTTTATGCAAATATCCACCTATTTCACAATCTAGAACCAAATCAAAAGCTGTAGGAGACTTTTATGCAATGTTTTAAATGGTAAGAAGATATCAGTTTACAAAAGAAACTGATTTTTTACATGTATTTCTGAAATAAATTATCCGGAAAGTCCAATATAACATGTTTTTGAAAATAGAATGGCACATAAAAGAAAAGAAACGTTAGCAGTTGGAAATTTGGCAAAAAGAAAAAGACTTAAATACCCATCAGCTTGCTGGTGTCTTGACGTGATTTTTTTTTTCATCATTATTTCTGAATCATTTCAGTTCTTCAAATTCATCTATAGCTCATATTTCTGTTAACTTTAGCTGTGATAGACTTTAAGTTATTGATAATGGAGCAATTTGTGCAAAGTAGATTTAAGCAGAAAATTATTCATATCCCTATTAAAATAATAAATTATTTTGATTCAACCAAAAACTATCTGTCATTTTTGGTAGGAAATGAGACAGGAATTTCTCAGTCACTAGTGATAGTAAAAGAACAATCAATTAAAAAACAAAAATCAGTTTTTATACATAATTGAGTAAAAATGGTACATCGATGCATTCTGTGTTGATGTGATGCCTGTTTTGCTTAGGGTGCTCACAGACCTTAATTATCAATTCGCTGTTAATGCAAACCTCCTCTGACTTTGAAAGGATTTTAATTTGGAGTAATACTACTTTTGTCGATTCAGTTAATGTCTTTTGAAAACTAGATTGTTCTACTAACTGCTATATCTGTTTGTCTGTTACGGTTGCATCTCTTTGTGGTGAATTTACATAAGTGTAGTTGCTGTGATAGAATTGATTATAGATTTATAGCTCACAATCCCTTTTTTGTCTTTTTTTTTTTTTTTCAATTTTCATAACCAAAGCCTTTCTGCTACTCGCTCCACAGCTGAAAAAAATATCGGTCAACAATTGTAGAATAGGTAATCACCCATTCAGCATCAGTGGAAGTAATTTCTTGCCTGGACCCCACAGTGAAAATGAATGCACAGGCGCGGTTCTTGTTTTAATGGTGACCTGGGTGACTCTATAGGCCACGCCCTTAACCATTCAAAATGCAGGAACATAAATAAATCCAATAAAATGCTGTGCAGTCCCTCACAACACATGTAAAATACTCTCCCTGTTCAGTGCACACCCATAAAAGAAATAAACAGCTTGTTTAAGAGACAACTGAAAAAATGTGGTTTGAGTTTTAAGAGCATTCTGTGGCAAATGCAGTCTCTGTATTTTGCCCCAGTAGCAAATGGTTGCTTGAATAAAAAATAATTCACAAAAATTTAAATTCTGACAATTTGGAAGATGTCGCTGTCTGCCATGACAAACATCACGTATCCAAAGCACTGGATATGTCACAATGAAATGAATGTAGCCTTATTAACACATCTGCTTTGGAGCACATTCCTAAAACTTGGGACGGGCATATCAAAGTAGATTATAGGAGCCCGCGGGAGGTTACATCTGAAACTCAGCAGTTCTCATTTATGCAAATACCGACCTAATTTACAATCTAGTGCCAAACAAAAAGCTACAGAAAAAACTTGTGGGCAAAGTTTTGAATATCAAAATGTATTTCTTACACATCCAATTATATTGAAAATCCTAATTAAATATTACTATTAAAGAAATGTTAGTAGTTGCCACTATTTCTTTTTTGGTTCAAAATTTTTTAAAAAAGAAAAAAGAAAATTAAAAAAAAAAAGACCTTCAGCTTAAACTATGCTATGAAATACTCTCTAATTAGGTTTTAGAAATATTTTTGGTTTCTTGAGAATTTCTCATTGAACGGTCCTTTTCCAGGAGGACATGTCACAGTGTTGAATGGATGCTTGTATAAACATTTATATATGTAAAAAAAGAAAACTCTGGCAACTGTTTTGGAGATGTTGCCATTTCTGCTCCAGTTCTGACCAGTATTTTTCTGCCCTGCTGGCACATTTTTCACTGGATAACTGTGTTAATAGAACCCTTTTTATAGGCCAGCTATGAATGTGTAAAACAAAGCAGCAGTGAATAACCTCAGTAAAATCGTATCCACATTATCAATGTGTTTTGCTTTACTTTACCACAGTAATGTATCAGTGATGTGTCATGAAGTTGTTCCGAGGACACCATCTGACGCATCCATAAAATTGGGAAACTCTAACAGTCATTTGGACTTATTACCTCAAGTTAATGTTAAACATGTGGTTGATAAAAGGCATTAAATTACTAATATACACACAATTATTTGGCTTAGACAATGAGGGGGCTGAACAAAGTAATTGCTGCTGTTAATTGTCATGGGTGAAACATTACAGGAAAAGTTATTTATTTATATGATGACCTCACTTCCAGATATTATTGACAGATTGTACATAAAAGTGCAAATTAGAGTAAAATGATGTATTTTCTCAGCCATTCTTTATATTGACCACGTTTGGTCGCTTTTATAGTCAAGCCAAGTGAGTGTTGTTTTTTTTTTTTTTTTTTTTTTTTTTTTTTAGGGTTGAGATGCTCTTTTTAATTTGGCAAATCTTACTCTCTTTGTGCTCATAGCTGGATCCTTAGGGGGAAAATGTAGGTGCATTCTGCTTTGTTTGCGACATCAATAAGCAGAAACATAAATTACCACCGTATTTATTACAGGTCTGCCTAAGAAAATCAGACAGCTACAGCTGATCCAGAACGCTGCTGCTCGAATTCTCACTAAAACCAGTAAGATAGAGCTCATCACCCCAGTTCTACAGTCCTTACAGTGGCTCCCTGTAGCTCAGGAATATACTTTAAAATACTGTTTATAAAGTTTATAAAGTTTATAAATTACTGACCAGTTTAGCACCACCATAAAGATCTGCTGTTGTTGTACCAACCTTCCAGACCCATCAGGTCTTCTGGTTCTGGTTTGCTCTGCATCCCCAGAAGATTAGAAATAAATTATAGATGACCATGTTAAAGTTAAAATCTGTAAGACCATCTCCAAGCAGCTTGGTGCTCCTGTAACAACAGCTGAACATATTATTCCAAAGTTGGAAGGTCCATGGGACTGTAGCTAACTTCTCTGATAATGGCAGCAAAAGGAAAATTGATGACAAATTGAAGAGAATAGTATAAATAGTAACCATAGAGCCCAGAATAACCTCTTAAGAAGCTAAAGGTGAACTCGTTATTGTTTCAGGTTAAGGTGTCAGGTTATTGTTTAAGCCAAAGTTAACTTAATGGGAGATGACCAGGGAGTAAAGCAAATCATAAAAAGGTAGGCTGGACTTTGCCACAATGCATATTGACAAGCCACAATGCCTCTGGGAGAATGTCTTTGGACAGACTAGACTAAACTGGAGCATTTTGGCAAGACTCATCAGCTCAAAATTCTCAGGAGTTACTAAGAAAAGCACACTGTCCCTACTGTAAAACTTAGAGGAGACTAGGTTGTGTTCTGGGGATGCTTTGCTGCATCTGGCACAGGGTGTCTTGAATCTGTACAGTGTTCAATAAAATCTCAAGACTATTGAGGTTTTCTGGAAAAAAATAGCCTGCCTATTCTTATCAATCAGCTTGGTCTTTTTGATAAGACTAAGCTTATCAAAAAGCTTGGTATCAGCCGCAGGTCAAAAGACTTCCAACAGGATAATAACCCAAAACACAGATACCGGCACCAAAGAATGGTAAAAAGCAAAACATTGGACTATTCTGAACTGATCTTTCATGAGCCCTGCTCTAAGTCCTATTGAACATATGTGGAACGAGCCGAAACACGCTGCCTGGAGAAGGCACCCTTCAAATCTGAGATAATTGAAGTAGTGGGCTGAAATACCTATGGACACGTGAAGAAGTGTTATCGACAGTTACAGAAATGTTTGATTGCAGTGAACGCATCAAAAGGTTGCACAACAAGATATTACATTACAGCTACCATTGTTTTTGTTCCAGGGCCTTTTTATTAGCTTGCTTTTGAAATGTAGTTCAACAAAATCCTGTATGCTTTTCATTGGTTAATTTTCAGTAAGTTATTTTATTTTTACTTCCAGTTTCAAGTCATTTAGTGACTATTGTGGGCTTTTAATTCATTACAACAATTTTGTTTGTTTGTTTGGCTTATGTCTCTGATGGTCACTCAGCCTTTACTCCAAATGTAGTAATTGTCTTAGTAAAGTTTTAAAAATGTTTTTGGCAGCACAATGCTCTTGGTGAGCAAAAAAGTGAGTTTTAATTTTTTTTAAATGACTTTGAAAACCAGTTTGAAAGAATGATTTGGATTCATATGGGAAGTATCAAATAATACATAACTCAGCACCGAAATACGGTAATGTTATGGATTTTTTTTTATGTGTATGACCTATCTGTGTGTGCTTTTCCTGGTGTCCGAAGATGAAAAGAAAGAAAAACTTAAAGATGTGCTGGTTTGTAGAGTTGAAGCATGTCTTAAATTTTGATCGTTACTGCTTGAGTTGGAACAGTCATCCTCAGAGAATCAACAGAATGTCTAGGGGTGTGACTAAGCCCCCTTTTTCCTTATGGGAGCTAGTGGGGAAGTGGTAATAGTCTCTGATGTGACGTGACCCTTGCTTACCGGGAGGTGGCTTAGAGTCTGCTCTTTGCTGCATTTTCACTTAGTGTTGACGTCCTCTGAGAGAATTGTCTTTGTCCCACATAGTTGTTTGTCTGTCAGTGAATTAAATAAATTCCCCCTTCATGTCTGATGCTGACCAGCTCTCTAAGGATGTGGGTGTAGATTTAAAGTGCAAGCATTGTCCTTTTCTGATATCTTGTGAAAAGACCCGATGATCCTATTTTCCCACAAATTTGAAGCAAGACAATTACAGCCTTTTTTGTCCTTCCTGTTTCCTCTAAATGACTACTTAAACGTCTGTTGTGCAGACAGGGGTATCAGCCATTTAAAATTTATATTGTTTCCTTTTTTGTTTGATAATCCTAGCCTGTGGAAACTTGGCATCCGTTTCTCACCTGTGGAGATGAGCTGCCAGTCCCTGACAATAGAGAGGATGGCATTCCACCTCTCACAATTATCGTTGAAATCTGGGATGCTTAGCGGAAAGGTCATGATAATCCCTTGTAATTGAGGCCTTTTGAAGTGATAAATCTGTGTTGAGGGATTTTTATTGTGTGCCTGACATGCACACCAAACAGCTACACTCACACCTCAACTGGAGTCTCTTACCCACAAATTATCCGTCAGAGCCATATATATTCTCAGCATTGTTGTGTCTCTTACGGTTGAATGGTGCAGGTGATAGCCCTGTAGTATTTCCATGCAGACAACACACCCAGAACCTTAAAAAAGAAAAATGAAAGGTTTCGAAAAGCAGCCAGGCAATAAATAAGCCACTGTCAGGTTTCAGAACTTCCAGTACCACCATGGTGCCCACTCAGCAAAACTTAAGATATCCTCATTGATTGGACTTTTTCCATCTCTTTTTGAAAAATATTTACTTTCCTCTGAGAATAGCTCAGTTTAATGACTCATAGCTAATTTGCTGGTAGAATTACAGACGTGTATTCTTTCAAGGCTCTAACCTTTTCCTCTGCTATTAGATACTGTAAATGTTGCACAACAAAATATAATGTTACCGTTAACCGGTAGCTTCTACTCTTAGAGAGATGTCGTCACCTCAATTAAATACTTCATGGACTCATTTCCCAACCAAAAACATCTCCACTGATATGATGACAGAATCACTTGCATTTTACTTGGGATTTCCCCCTTGGTGGATCATCTTCCTCTCTAATTATACATCCTCATCCACAAAAATAAACAAATTAATTAAAAGTATAAGTTATGCTTTACTTCCTTTAGTTTTCCATTATTTTTGAGGCTATGCAATTTAATAGAATTGTCACACCAGGTGTTTTTTCTTTAGAATTGAATCCTTTATTCTCTCACAATGGGAAAATCTGTGTGCAACAGCGGCAAAGTGATAACAGCAAACAGACCCAGACAAAGATATTATATAAAATAAAAAAAAACTGGGTAAAGAGTAAAACAAAATTTCAATGTAAATACTGTGTAGTTCTAAAAATACTCCAGTCTGGAGGAATGTGCAACTGAGTTGGTTAAATAAAAAACTTTACAAAATGTGAGCATTAAAAATATTAACTAAATTATTTTTAATATAAATTAAATTAATATCAAATTAATATTTTAATATCTATTAAGAATTATTAATATTGTCAATTAATATTAAATATTAATTAACAAGTAATAATTACTATTAATTACCAATTAATAATTAATATTAATACATTGCATGAGAACAATGCAACGTAGCACATATGAAGTGGAAGAAGGACAGCCGTGACCATAAATCAGGCTTGCCCAACTTTAGTCCTTGAGAGCTTTAATCCTGCAACTTCAAGATGCGCCCATTAGGATTATGTAATTAAATGATCAGGGATATAATCAATAAATAAAGTTACTTGGTTGATGTATAATCTATAAAAATAACCATAAGCCAATAAATCTCAATTATTTAGACCCTGCCTAATGATCTAAACCAGGGATCTTCAAATCTAAGCCTTTAGGTCTAGTGTTCTGCAACATTTAGATGTGTCTTTGCCTCAGCACACCTGAGTCAAATAAGCAGGTTATTAGCAGGACTCAAGAGGACGTCACCACATACTCAGGAGGTAATTCAGTCATTTGATTTAGATGTGTTGGACCAGGGATACATCTAAAAGTTGCAGAACATCGACCCTTGAGGCCTGGATGTGAAGAACCCTGGTCTAAACCTTTTGGAGATATTTGCTCAGCAAATGTATTGATAATAAAAGGATTTATTGCTGGAATGTATCTGTATCTGTTGTAGTAATAGACAAAGTTGGCAAAACAACTGATGTTTTGTTTGAAATATGACAAATCTTTCCAAGACGCAGCATGTTCTCCCTCCACACAAGAACTCTGTGTTCCTGCATCCAGATGGTCACTTTAAAGTTCACCTTTTTATTTTGGCCATTATTTAGTTTGTAAAAAATGGCCAGTTCAGAATTGTTCTAAGATTCTTTTGCTGCACAACTTGGCAAATTAACCATATGTTGAGTCTTGCTCTCTGTTCTTATCTGCTGTATACAGTAGTTTAGATTTATACTTAAGGACACAGAGTCCTATAGTTATAATCAGACATGGTTGATTGGTTTACATTGATTGTTCCATTGAATTCAACACAAGACCAACCATCTTCAAGATGTATTAACCTTAAAACATTCTGACTTGTACAATTTATAAAGCCTATTGAAACTGCGTAATTACTGTAACCTTCCAGAACCAATTTTTGGGTCTGCCAAAACTTACTTGTCTTCTGCAGGTTAGGGTTTTAAAATCATTTTCGCAAATCATATTTAAGAGATCCCTGGGGACAGAAATGAATTTGACTCTGTGTTTCTCACACACAGAGCAATAAAGAGTATTTTTGTCAAGACAAAAGTGACATTTATGTCCACAAAATTGCAAAGATTTTAGATTAACTATTTACTCTAAGCATTTCTTTATTTTCAATGTCCACTGCAATCCTTTGCCTTTTCAGAATATGCCATCTTAACTTTGTTCAAACTGCGTTGGGCAGCGTCCAGGACGGAAGTGGCTAGTCAACCACTGTCCTGTGTCACATTTTCACACATGGTGAACTCGCAGGTCCTGGCACACATGGGCGGTGGCTGTGCTCAGTGACTCATGTGGCGCCCAGTGTCTGAAACTTTCGTCAAACGTCTGGCACATGGTGCCTGTGTGTCATTGTGGCCTCTGACGCTGGTGGCTCTGAATTACCCAGTGGATGCTGATTGGTTGTTTTGAAGATGAGGCACAGGTACGAGCCAATCAGTGAGCCTCGAGAAAGAAGCAGCAGAGTGTGAGCAACTGCAATACCAAATGGCTCTAACTAACTTGTTAAGATCACCCCTTGCAATGCCGTTCACTTGCGTCATTACTGAGTGGAAATGTCCAAATATTGCCAACTCATTTGGAATAATTATCAGGATGAAAGTTTGATATCACTTGTGGTTTGGCACATTCTCTGCTCTGTTAACCTTTTTATAACAAATGCTGTGTATGGCAGCCTCTCCAGTCCTTTTAAAGTCTATTTGATGATTTATGAAAGAACTTTATGTGCTCCTGGTAAAATGCTAAGTTGCTCACATGGAGAGAGTAGTGGGGATGTTGGGATTAATTTGCAAGTTGCTGGTGTTTCAAGGTAAAAAGAGATTTCTATCTGTTGTTTTTCTGAGAATTTATGTTTGGTGGCTGATCAAAAACATCAGTGGAGAAAATAGATTTTCTAAAGGAGATGTTAAGTGTGGAAAAATTAAACAACCACTCTTTGTTTCTTTAGGATTTTAGAGTCTACTTCTGTAAAGCAAGTGTTTTTTTGTTGTTTTTTTTTCAATTTGCTGTGATGGAACATACAAGTATATGTAAAAAATCCAAAGAAGATTAACATGAGCAGTCAATCAAGCTTTATTTCTTAAGCTGTGGTGCACAGTAGATAGGTCTAACTCAATGTGGTGAAAAAGGTAAAAGTCATTTGACCAATACATTTGAAGCAATAATAATGGAAAACTATTAGGACAGTTGTCAATCAGGGAAATGCTAGCCCAAGAGGTTTTACAGACCAGGTTAACATATCAGATATTAGAGTTCATCACAATATTATTAAATGGTCTGAAGAAATCTGACTTGTTTGGTGAAACCTTTCCTCTTTAAAACGAATAAAACAACACCATTTACGTTGGAAAAGTTTCTTCTGAATGAACCACAAGATTCACAGAATAGTCACAGAATATAAACTATTTAAAATCATTGAACTCCTTTCTGGAACAAAGTATTGCAGAGTTAAATATGAAGCCATCTGCCAATTCAAAAGTAATTGCATTTGAACTTTAAAGAGCTGAAGTTTGGACGGTTCACAAAGCTATTGGTGACCAAATTATTTCATGTCCATAGACATAAAATGGGGTGGGTGGTGTCTTTGAATGTCTGTTGTCCATCAGGTTCTCAATTTTTACTGATATCTGACAGGTGTCTCTGATATGGCTCTCATAAAGTTTTATAAAAAGGGAAAACTTTACTTTACAAGTCTCTGGTGTTTTTGTAACAGATTATCTCGCCAGCATTGTGGCGTGTAAAGATGGGCATCCTTATTCCTGTTTCCGTTTCCGTTTTTTCTTTTTGGAATGAGGCAGATCTGGTGATATTAACGCGCCCAGAGGGGGGCCTGATTGCTCAGCTCATCTAATCACTGATAATCATGACAAAAGCGATGCTATGCTTAATGCTGCACAGCGTGTCAGCGTAGTGTTGGCTCGCCCTTTGGTTTTTCACATACCTCATCGCCGGAATAAGCTGTGGTCAGTGCTTAATCACTGCAAGGGCGGTCTGTTAGGTATGGCCTGCCTCCATCTTTTCATCTAAATTTAATTACAGACAATCAGTAAAAGAATGCTGCAGGTTTGTTAAATGCTTTTCCTTCAGAGATAAATAATAATCCTGCGAAAGTAAAACTGAGCCAGAATCATATTTCTTTTTTTCTCTGCAGAAAAATAATTAAGAAATATTCAACAGAGGCTCTTTGCCAGTCTTGTAAGGATGAGGTCATTGTGCTTTGTCAAATAATTTTATTCGGTTCGACCGGCAAGGGCTGTGACTAATGAATACTGCAATTGAATTGCAGCAAGCATTTCAAACAAACATTTTAAACTCTCCAAATGTCTTTCTTAAGGGTGCCAAATGAAGATAAATGTGTCCTAAACTCTGAAGTCCAGCTGCAACATTCAAATAAATATGGCATCTTCAAAAAGACCACAGTGTGGGGTGTTTTAAAGTAAAAGAATTGTCCATTAAACAGCTACATGGTTGTCCATTAAATACAGATATCATCCTTCCCATTAATAGATGAAATCTACAGTTGAAACCACATATTTACATATAATTTAAAGAGGCATTTTTCACTCAGTGTCTGACATTAAATCAGACTATGCTTGTCCTCTTTAAGGTTATTGAGGACTGCCAAAATTATTTATATTTCCCAAATGTCAGAATAACAAGAGGTGCAATGTTTTGACAGATTGTAAATTTAGAAGTGGGCATATGGTATGAAAGAATTTTTCTTTCAAACTAACTTAGATCCCATGTTTTGTTTATCCTCTCACAAACTTCTGAAATTAGTTAAAATTATGACCCATTTCCTCTCTGCCTTTCTAAATGATTGAGATCAGAGCTTTGTGATAGACACTGTAAAACATTGAGTTTGTTGTCCCTAACCCACTTTATAACTAATTTGGCAGTCCATTTAGTCACTGCCCATTTAAAAGACCCATTTCTGCAAAACCTTTTACTTTCTGTCTGCTGTCTTGAGATGTTAATAAAATATTTCCACACAGTAGCCTTTCCCCATGAGGCCAATTATTTTGTGAAGTGCACCGGTCCCTCCTGCAGCTAAAAACTCTAACAACATGAACCTGCCACCCCCATACTTCACGATTGGAATAGTGTTCCCCCGGTGCATTTGGAAACCCTGTGCTGCGTTTTAGTATTGCTTTTGAAGTAATGACTTTTTTATGATTTATTTATTTGAGGATAATGACAGTCTTACCATGTCATTTCTCAGACACTGAACCTGTCTCAGGTGTGTTACTGAGCAGTGTGGTGAAAAAGGTAAAAGTGTTACTGAGCAGTAACACACCTGAACCTCTAAAAAATTGGAGGCTGTCAACTAAGCTATTGAATGTGTACAAAGCCATAACTTCAATTTTTAGGCTTTCCCAAATCGTTTAAAAGCATTTTAATTTCAGTGTATGTAACCTAAAATTCTATCCCCGAGTGTTTTTAAATCTGGTACGAATAAAGGATTTTACCTAACACAGGAAAAGTTTGGCTGCATAGTGAGGAAAAATGAGGTTGTGTCTTTAAATACAGTGTATGTAACTATCTAGTTTCAGCTGTATGTGGAATAGTGTTGCTATCACTTATATCAAATTTCCTCTGTGTATGCCGACTGGCTAGATGAGTGATGGAGGTGCTGTGCTGGAGGAAAGGGGATGAACAGCAAGAGAGCAGACAGGGGCGTGGAGGGGGCTCCGCAGCTCACTGACCTTGACAATGGAGCAGCAGCCAGTGACTCCGATAGCTCTCTCCAACACCCTCTCATGCTGTCTCCTCCTGTTCTCTTTTTCTTTATTGTATATTTTTCTTATACCATCTTTTTTGCTCATGCACTCCTTTTTCTTTTTATGGTATGTTGCCTCTCTTTGCTCACTCAGAGCAAATCTAGCCTGCCAGTGGCTGCGGCGGGCAAAATACACCATTGCCACTTCTCTGCTGCTGCTCACCCCCCATCCCTTACCTCACGTCTGCTCTCTTTCCAGACAAGCGGGTTTAAAAAGTCAACTGCGTATTGAGCCGTCTAGACTGAAGCTGGTCAGCATACCAGCCCTCCCCACCCCCAACTCCCCTCTCTAACGCCAGACTTGTGAGTTGCTGGCCACAGATGAAAAGTGGACGAGAAGCATGTGCCCTTGCTGAGCTCAAGTGCTAAATGGCTCCGTGACCACATTCTGTATGTATATTGACCCCAATCCAAAGGGAAAACATCCAGGTAGAATGTCAGAGTAGTACAGTAGCTAAATTCGAAAAGTGAAACTTAAATCTTTTATTGATTCATTACAAAGAGACATATTTGAAGCATTCATTTTTTATGCTTTTGACAAGTGTGGCTTAGAAATAATGAAAACCCGAAATTCAGTTTCTCAGAAAATGTGAATATTTCATAAAAAAAAAACCAATAGTTTTTAATACAAAAATATTATACTACCAGTTCTGCAGAGAGTTATTGGTAGCCTCTGGGATAAGCCAGCAAAGATCATTGCTAAAGAAATAGGCTGTGCTACAAAGGGCATTAAACAAACTATTCACAAAACAAAAAGTGAAACTTGCATCATTTCCTAAGCATAAGGAAGTTATGACAAAGTGCTCTTGAGGTTTTGTTACTTGGAGATTATGAAGCTGTAATCAAGTTTATTATATTTTTTTTATTATCTAATGAAAATCCACATAGTTTGATCTATAATTGGTGTCTTTGTGTTTTAACAATAAGTTTTAAAAATTTACAGCTCAGAGTACACTGATTCTGAACCATGTACACAAAAAAATAAAATACACCTCTTTAAAAATGTGATTGTGGAAGGTTTAATATTTTATAATAAAAATATGTAAAAACCCTGATTATAATTTAATCCTCAAACAAAAACAAATATATTTTTGCACTCATAGGATATATGTGAAGCACCTCATGCCTGACAGGCTAAACAACTTCACCCAGGACCTCGTTTCCTCTTTACAAGGTGTTGGCTTTTTAAGTAAGGGCATTCCTTTCCTCTAGATATGTAAAATACAAGTGCTAGTTCAAGTGTGAACTTCCCATTCTGCTCCTTGTCTTCCTTTTGATGTGTTCAATTTTATGAGTAATTTTTATCTGCCTGTTTGGACTTTAGGTGCTTATTATGAATGTGATTTGTGTTATTTTTTCAGAAAAATACAAGTAATTACTTACAGTAGGAACTGGAACCGGGTGGAAGTAGAAATGAGTTCCCAGTGCAGAACTTTCATGTTTGAGAAGCTCTCCAAAAATCCAGAACGTGCTCTAAATGAAGGACCTTATCAGACACAGACATGTTTGTAGTCATTATGCACAAGCTGTGGAACATCCGGTACTGTTTGTGAGCGTGTTTGCTGTTGCCTGCTGTCAGTTGATTAGGTGAACTGTATGGCACCCTGAAGTGTGACATTCCATGTAAAGCAGCGCGTGATAGTTTTTTAAGAGGTGTCTCCAGCGAGCCTGTGGCCCCACCATGTGCAGTTAGATGACTCTCTTCTGCCTGTTAAAGGCAGCGTTGACAGCTTGGTTTTCCAACAGAACGCTTGACTTTAACAATTAAGCTGTTTAAGCGACAGTCTGCCCTTCAGTCTTGGAGCATTTCTCCTCTTTGTGAAGTTGAATCATTTAATAAGGTAACCTAAAACAGTTTTTCTGAGCACTGTCTCACCTTTTGGGGGGAAGTCCCAAGGGTTAGGTTTGTCAAAGATTCAACAGGTTTTGGGGTTTTTTCACACACGTGAGAGTAATTTATCAGAACTGTGACTGTTTTGTTTCAGCGCAGCAGTTTGTGGTTTATGCATTTTGCATGTTTGAGATCCCAGCATAATGATCATGTCCTCATCATTCTTTAAATGGGGATTATGCTGTAAGTGTGTCGACTTAGAATTACTTGAAAAGTTTTTATAGCCCTTGAAGTTTTTCCTTTTTTTTTTTTTTTTTACATTTTGTGACCTTATAACCACATACTTCAATATATTAAATATATATACACTTCAATTTTGTGTCCAAGACAAAGTAATGCTTAATTGCATCATCTCAAAATGGGAAAATTACGGCTAACCTGGCTGGAAAGGTAAAGAGAGAATTATTAAAAGAAGCAGCCAAGTGGCGCGTTGTAATTCTGGAAGAGCTGCAGAGATCCACAACTCAGGTGGATGAATCTATTTGTTTGTTTGTGATAGCTGGACGGGTTTACTGACACAGCAATAAACCTCATTGTTTCTCTTACATATTTGATAGAGTCCCATTGGTCAAAAGCAGAAATGAACCCCAATTTCAGTTTATCAACATGGAAATTTACAACAAAATGTATACGATAATTGAACTGCTTTTATTTTTGAACTGCAATAATTATGAGGCTAACATGTAATTGTTACAGTTAAAATGAATGTTGTCCACTGTCCCCATGATGAAACATAGTGGTGGCTGCATTATGCTGTGGGGACGCCTTTCTTATAGTGAAAGTGGATTTGATAGAGAGTTGCATCTAAAAACTGAGTAATTTGGTATAGAAAACTTGATGGAATGGCTTAAATCAGAGCATGTTCATGTTTTAATTGGATTTATGCCTGAACTTTGACTGGGCCATTCTTGGAGTGTGTAGCAGGACTTGAGAATCGCTCTTCTCAGATGTTCTTAACCCAACCTGAGTGAGTTTACAAATAAGAATAAATAAAACTGTCGGTCTTTAGGAAAGACATTTTTATGTTGATCTGTCATATAAATACCTAATAAATTATGTTGAATTTTGTGGTTGCAACACAGCTAAATGTTAAAAAGTTAAAGGGCTATGACGACGTTTACTAAGCACCTGAAAACACAGAATAGACGACCTGTTTTGTGAGATTTTTTGTGTTTGGCATTTCTACACATTCTCCCTAAGTCTCCCCCCACACACAGCTGAGAAAAAGAACATTGTGTCTTCAGATGGTTCAGCTTGTAAATATAGATAATAAAAGGTCCTGTGACAGACACTTCCACAGTGCCTATCAACTTCTGTTTTCATGTGTAGTCTGTGATTGATTACGAGAAAGAACTGCATGCTCTTAGTGTCATAAGAGATCTTACAGACCTGTACCAAGTGTTTGCTCCATCCTGGCCTGGGAGGCAAGGGTTGGAAAATCAGTCAAGATGCATAATTACCCTCTTGAGAATGTGTGAGACCTTGGAAGCGCAATATGTGAAGTTACTTAGAATCTCCTGATTTCTTTGAAGGTTTATCTCTCTTACATCTTTGTCTATCCTGCCAGTGCACTTTTCCCGCCCACCTTGATCTCTACTTTCTTTCCTTTTCCCACCCATACAGCCTTTCTCGTCCTGTCATTCCTGGGCTGGTGGTCTGTCCCCGTGGGAGGTTAAGGGGCACTTTGGGTGAGAGGGCAGTTGGCAGGTTGTGTGGGCACTGTGCACGCCTTTTCCCATAGCCGGCGTCAAATGCCGCTGAACCCTGACCCCAGCGGGTCTTCACTCTCAAAATCGACATGGAACGCAATTCAGCCTGCCAGACCCTATTCAGGACAGGACTTTCCACTGGAGGAGAAAAGAACGCCCCCACCCCAATTGTGGATACTGGCTTTTCCTTTGTCTGCTGGTCAAGCAGGGTCGGACGACCGGCCGCCACTAGCTAGAACAAGACTTCCGAAAAGCCTATTCAGCATGTGATCTGACCCCCAGGATCCAGTGCTGACTCACATGGATCAAACGCTGGGAATCTCCGGGGGTTCTCTTCCATTGAGGTTTTCATCCATTGAAATGTACTCTTTTCACATCTCAAAATGACAGTTTTTCCCCCTCAAGTTGGATACCACAGCACGGGCTTCCAAATTCAGGAATCCTGGAAGAGTTGCGTCTATCTCCTTAGTTAGGTAATTTCAACTTTAGTTTCTTATTACCAAAGTTTACTGGGGTTTTGCAGAATTAAGTTAAAGAAGCCAAAGTCATGCTGCTTTTATCTCTAAGAGCTGGATTGAAACAAAGTTAATGTATGGCAGCCTTAACTTGATAAAGACCACAGAAATCTATGTGAACTTTCTGGTAGCAATTAATAGGCAGTAGCAATTCCTTCACGGACCAAATTATTAATTTATAAATGTTAACAGTTTGCTGAAAACAACTACATATAATCTCTGCCTTTCATTCTCAGACCATGGAGATCTATACACATGCACATATACAAAGACGGCTTCAGTTATTGGACTTTGCTGAAAGTGCTGGAATTTATCATGGGCTGAGTGTTATGAACAAAGGCAGCGGTTTCATTATATCGCTCGGATCACCCATTAGGGCTGTCACGTTTTATTAGAAGTTCAAACATTCGCTGCAGCGTGGGGAAACTTTGAATTTCAATGACCCTCTCCAGTTCGCTATTTATATTCAAAAAGCTCCTCCGATCTGTAAACTTTAGAAAAAAAAAAAGTTTCAGAAGTTTTTTGCCTCTTTGTCCTGCAGAATTTGTGGAAATAATGAAATTAAGTCATTCTGACTTCTTGTTAATTCAATTAAAGATGAAATATTGGTAATGTTATCTTTCCATCTAAGTCAGAAAATGTCAGCTTCCACCACCCAAATCGTTATGAACTGTGAGCCACAATACAAAATCCTTATCACTGCATAAATTTCACTAATTCATTCATTAGTTTAGCGCACAAACAAAAACAGAGCAAAGCATTGAACCTGGGAAGGAAACACATCAGGGAATATACATATTAACAAAAACAAGGGAGCTTCTCATTACATCTGTTATGAGCTATGAGAGCTTAAAGAGGGCAGCTCAAGAAAATATCCTTATCATAAGATCAGCGTACACAATGGTAATATTGCAAGGGATTCGTCAAAATGCCATAGATTAATATCTAATTTAAAAATCTAATCCATGTTTATAGAAATTACCTAATATAAGAAAATATGTTATAGAAAACAAGGTCAAAGAGCCCAAAAACGTTGATTTTACATTTCTGAGACCCTCATTGTATATTATTAGTATGTTTTTGTGTGAATTAGGGTGGTTTTGTGTGAATGTGTTTACAGAGTCCAACCCAATTCATGGTTAAATCTCTGCAGAAGAGCAGCACTTTGATTGTAGTGTCGCGTGCTGTGTGCTAAAGCAGGAGCCTGCTGCAGCTTTCAAGCTGGTCAACTGTCAGGACTGGACTGAAAAGGGGGGGGCCTTGGAGTGAAAGGAGTGGAGGCCGAGGAGGAGGGGTGGCTTATGACAGACCTCCTGGGTTTTGAGGGCCCTCTGTGTGGGCTGCCACAGCACGGCAGGCTCCTTGAGAAGAAGAGGACAGAAAGGGAGGGCTCTAGTGAAGGTGCCGGCACATTGGCCCCTGCAGCAGGGAGCGCGGGCAGAATGCCAGCTCACCAGTTCAAGTCCCATAGAGCAGATGTTCCTTGTCATGGAGCTGTTGGCCTTTAATAAATTGAGTTACTTTATGTGTAATACGGCAGGGCAAACATGGGCACCCTGTTTCCGATTGTGCACATGCCCCACGCCCTTACATCTTTTATTGTAATGGGTCAAATAATGGTGAAGCAGCAATGCCAAGACACAGAATCTAAATGTTTTTTATCCCAAGCTGGTGAGTGCATAAAATCTTTCCCTATTGCCCCCAACTCTCTAACCTAAAACTTACACTGCAAAACACTGAATTATGCCAAGTATTTTCATCTGGTTTCTTGTGCAAATATCTGAGCACCCTTAAAATAAGACAAAATTAACTTACAAGTAACTATTTAGCAAGACATATAACCTTGTTTCAAGTCAATAATTTCTTAATATCGAGAAAAAGTTCCACCAGCAGATTATTCCACTGGTGGAATAATCTACAAAACATTTTTTCAGACACTGAAAAAATGTTTTGTAAGTGAAATAATTTGTAAGTAGAACTATTAGTTTTTATCAATATTAAGGAATTATTTTAGTGGAAACAAGCTCTTATATCTTGCTGAAAATATATATGAGTTAGCTTTGTCTTATTTCGAGTGTACTAAGATAATGTGAACAATTTTCACGTAAAGCTCATTTGCAGTATCAATGCACAGTTTATAAATGAAAATAAACACAAAAATGTTTAATTTAATTCAGTTCCAAATATTTAGCTGCGCTTAATTTCACATAGTACAAAGGTTTTTGTTTGCTATTAGATTAATCAAAACTGCTCATTTAAAAAACAGAAATATGCAAAAGAAAAACAGAAAAGTTACCAAACAATAATGTTGGAATCTGTTGAAGCAGATTCCAATAACAGACAAGTTATTATGCATCATTTGCTACCTTCTTCTATTAAAGTCTAGTATATGCAGAAGCTGAAGTGTTGTTTTAGTCAAAGTCCTGCATTACTTTGAAGGGATGATAATCTATTTTCATGCTCATCTTCTGAACATAATTTTTTTTCTTTACTATGCAAAAGTAAAGAACATCATTGTGGAGAATAAATGCAGTAGCATTGTTCCACTTAGCTTGCTATAGAAATCTGTTGGTGTCTCTTGTGTATCGTTGATTTACAGCACCTTGGAGAACGGATCTGATCTGGCAGTCATCATTTCCCTTTGAAGCAAAGTATTCTGCAAGTGAATCACTTTGAACCCGCACCAAGGTGAACCCAAGGGGGAACCCGTGGTCTCACCTGTGTAGAACGGAATAGTAAATCCTAAAGGCTCCTCAGATTTTTTTTTTTTTTTTTTCTGTCACACAGGGACTTGGCTTGCACAGGGCAGCCCCAACTCTTTTTACATACTTCCAAGGCCTTCCAAGTTGATTTCCACAGCCAATGAAAAATGAAACTTATGCTCTTCCTCTTGTCATGCTTCTTCATTTACAAATGCATTGCATGTTTTATGGTAGGCCAAGAATCTTGAATTCTGTTTCAGATTCAACAAGAAGCCACTAAAGGGGAGCTGAAATATGATAAATATTATCTATCCTTCAATTATTTTCTTCTTGTCAGAACACATGTAGAAACATTTTGGATCAACTAAAGACTTTACGCTGATTTGTTGGAGACTTCTTTAAATAGAATAGCATTATAATCATGTTACAGAATTGAAAATTGCAAAGACTATTTTTTTGCGTCACTCACATCACAAGGTGCCAAAGGAATCTGTTACATTGTGGGACTGAAAATACATGTCCTGGTCTAAGATAACTGAGGTTCTTTACAATATTGGAGGGCAAATTAATGTTTTGCTGAGTAAGTGACTGAGGAAACAGTATGTGTTGTTGATCTGGTCCAAAGATTAGTATTTTTTCTATTTATGCAGAAACAGAAAATCAATTTATCCAGGCTTTTCTGTTTTCAAGACACAGTTTGTAACCCACTTAACTAATGGCATTAGTCTGGATTTCTGCATAGACTTAACTGAAAACAAAAATTTTGAACTTGATATTTCTAGTTTGGGAAAATTTATCATTTACTTTCTAAACTGGATTATTCGTAGTAGCTCATATGGAGCTTGGACGTACAAGCTGCTGTGAGGCCATACGTTTGATTTTAGAGACCTCAGATATTCTGCTTTTGTGAAAACATCTTATTTGCTCACAGGGACTTCAGGCACAGCACTATTCTACAGCAGAAGTCTTGTTTATCTCGTTACAATATGATTTTCAATTGCATCCCAAAAAAAGTTTTTTGTTTGCTTTAGTTGGATATATTATTGGAGAAATAAAGGTTGTTTTTTTTTCACTATTTGATTTTGTTTTGTGAACTAAATTAAAAGGTTAGATTTGACAGAGTTTAGGATACATAATTTTTCCCAGAGGAAAACTGGAATATTCAAAAGGGTTTGTAATATCTGGCAGATTTTAAGGTAGTTTTGCTAATCACCAATACTTATATAAATTTAATCAGATTTTGCCTAATGACAACAAAAAAAAATCCCAAAATTAATAACGTCTAAACAAGTAAGCCTCCTAGTTTTTTTTTTATATATATTTGACTGATGACTTGTTTTATCTCGGCTTTTATATTTGACATTTTCAGGAAGCACCTTCCAAGTCCTTGTGCTTCAAACAAGGACTTGGAAGCAAGGCAAACTCAACCATTATATAAAAAAAAATAAAGCTAGTGTTTTCTTCATGCTTGTTCATCATTTGAAGTACAATTTTCAAGATTTTTTTTTAATGGTTAGTTAACGCATTAGAAACGTTTTATGTTTGTAAGAAGATTTTTATGCCATGATTGATTAATGCTAGCTATGTGATGAGAGTAGTTAATCAGAAGTAAACTAGAAAAAACACCAAAAGGTGGTGCTCTTTCTTTCAGTACCTATACCAAAGGGAACACTTTCACTGAACAGGTGATCAGGTCATTATCTATGCTGAGTAAGACCTGTGACAGTAATCCCCTAAGATGCAAAACCTTTGGTCCATAATTGAAGGTGTTACACTCATGCTTAAATAGGCTTTAGGTTTTACTTACTGGCCAGTAGGTCGTTTAATTTGACACCTCTGTCAGTTTGTGGTGCAGTGTTTGTTTTTTCACGAGCTTCCTAAGTGTTCCTCTCCTGGGGACCTCCAGGCCCTCTGATGTCTTTAAGACTCTTTAGGTTAGCCGGAAAAGCAAACAAAAGAACATTATTATAAGGTGAGGGGATCTCACATTACCCTTCCATTTCAATGTAGCCTCCAGTGTGGGCCACTTTCCAAGTGACTGATATCTTCACAGGGGCCAGCATGTCAGGGGATGGTGTAATTGATTGTCTTGGATATTTGAGTATGCCACTTTCCCTTGTGGAGAGACCCTCTATTGCTTTCTTCCCCAGTCATATAGCTTCCTTGTACTGTGAGCCTTTGACACAATGGTAAAGCTTGGGAAACAAGTGAACACTGGACATAGAGTGGTGTATAAAAAGGTTTTGGCCCCTTCTTAATTTCCTTTTTTTTTTTTTTTGCACCGTAGTATTTCAGAATATCAAGTCAGTTTACATTTTAGTCAAAGACAACACAAGTAAACCAAAAATGCAGTTTTAAATGAAGGTGTTTATTGTTGAGGGAGAGGAAAAATGCAGACACACATGGCTCGTTGTGGAAAAAACTGATCACCTCATAAACCTAATAACTGGTTCAGCCAACCTGAACATCAACAACTGCAATGAAACGTTTGAGATAACTTTCATTGAGTCTTTTCCAGCTGTGGAGGAGTTTTGTCCAACTCATCTTTGCAGCATGTTGTATTAATGGCCTTCAGGATGATTTGGTATACAGCATGATTTATGGTTCTTTGTTTGCTCAGTTGTGTGGACGTGTTCAAGAGCTGGATGACAATCACATTACCATCACGGCATTTTATTGTTTGTGTGATATTCTTTTTCTGAAAAGCCATGTTCAGTCTAGTACAACAGACTGAACAGGACACATATATTCCGAAGAGTTCAACTTTACCTCTTCAGTCCAAAGTATGTTTTCCCAAAAGGCATGGGGATCATCAAGGTGCGTTCTGGAAAAATTGAGATGTTGACCTAATATTCTTTTTGCTCAACTCTGCCATGTAAGCCATTTTACCTAGTCTTGTATGGTGGAGGCATGACCTCTGACCTTAACTGAGGTGAGGGAGGGCTGCAGTTTTTTGGATCCTGTGGTGGAATCATTTGTGACCTCTTGAATTAGTCGTTGCAGCTCTCTTGGGTTAATTTGGTTGGTGCGCCACTTCTGGGACGTTTTAGCACTGTGATAAAGACTTTTACTGTGGTTCACTGGAGTCCCAAATCTTTAGAAATGGTTTTCCAATCAATCTCAATTCTTTCCCTTTTATTCCTGAATTTCTTTGGATCTCTGTATGATGTCTAGCTTTAGAGGATCATTTGGTGCGCTTCACTTTGTCAGGCAAGTTTGGTTTAAGTTATGTCTTGAATGTTTGTCACATTTCTACTTGGTTTTAACTCCTAAATAAGTTTGAAAAAGAAAATTCTTACAACTAAACATTTTCTAAAAATCCTTTTATAATCTTATAATTTCAAAAGAAAGGGATTTTTGGTTATGATTCAATTTAGCCCTGGCAGATTTTCTAGGGTTTTGGAACCTAAAGCAGAGCTCAACTCAGCAAAACAGCTTTTCCCAAATGAGAAATTAAGAGCTGACAGTAGACGTCATTGAGGTCTCTTTCACAATATCTTTCTGCCGTAGAAGTTTGTCCAGCTAATATGCATCTGTTCCATCTGGCTTCACTGTTACACTCTGCAAGAACTGACTCTAGATTTCCCAAGTTTGTGAACATAACTCCAAAGGAAGGTTTTCAGGAGTATAGCTGTTCAAATGCCTGAATCTCCTCAGATGACTCCATTTTGAAAGGAAGCTACAAGATTTTTTTTGTCTCTAAAGCTGTGACCAGACACCAGTGGAAGGCAGTTATTTCAACCATTCTTTCCTTAGTTCTTGATCCACATAATATGGAAGAAGAAACATAGTTGGACCAGTAAATTATTTGCCAGTATTTGCCTTTCAACTTAGCTCTGTGGTTACACAGAATGTATCATCACACTCATTAGTACAAGACAAGGTCCCATTCCAACTATCCATCTTAAGATTCATCTTACCAGCAAACCTGACCAAGAACCCAAGATACTTCAAACCCTTGACTTGAGGAAGACACGTAGGCTAACAGCTAAGGGACAGGTTTTGCTAAATGCTGAGATGTATGGTTACATGTTTAGATCTTTGTAAAGCTTTTACTTTCATACAAATGTGTACATCAAACTTTGACTTAAAACACAATACTTCACAGTTGACCCTGTAATGTAGCTGTGAATCTTCTTTAGATGTGAAGGCAACCATGAGTAAGCTTGTTAGACTTTCTTAGTGTCATACTATTTTATGGAATTGGAGGCATGTTGTGTAAAGTGCTCTGGGATAATTTAATGCATGAAGTTGGTTCTGGGATGCAAGGAGAAGCAGGAGTTAGGAACACATTGGAGAGTTTTAGGAAAGTTGTTTTTCTTTGTCAGAATCAAGAACAGAGACATATTGGCCCTGTAACACATTCTTGGTCTGAGATTTGTCTATTCTTCCCATGTATATTCAGCAGACATCATCATATAACCTCTAAATCTATAAATGAGCTTCCTGCCTGTTGACTTCTTTTTCTGTCCCCTGTCTCTGGTTGGCTTAGTTAGTCAGATGGCCAGAATAGAGCTCTGTAGAGAACTATTAAAGCTCTTTTAATTCTGCCAGGATATCCTCTTGACTTGGCATGAGGCCGACTGCGGCCGTCACATGAAGTAATCTGGCATAAGTGACGGAGCCACTGAAAGCACGTGCCATGCATGTCCCTTTGCCATCTTAAGAAGTCTGAGGTATTCCTGCCAGAGTTGGAGCTTAAGCTTAGCTGACTAACCATGCAGTTACTGGGTCACAAACTATCGAACCCAACAATGCATATATAATGATGAGACATTTTCCACAGACCCATTTTCCACCATGGTCATTTCTGGGTTGACTATTTTAATACACTTGTAAAATTTATGATGACAGTTTTAAATATTTCTTGAAGAGGCTTACAGAGTCCTCAGCCAAGTTTATTTCAGTTGCTGTCCTGCAGATACCCTAAATACATATTTAGGTAACTTGACATACTTTACCACATTGTACCCCATTCTTTGAAGAAACTACAAGTTTATGTGACACTAACTTGTAGTTTTACCTGGCATACCATTGTGGATAACTTTTTTCTGCATTGCCAAACTTTACTAGTCTTCTGATGTTAAAGAGATTAAAACAGAAGTATAATATGTCAAAACTCAAACCTTTTGCCGGTTCTAAACATTCGCTTAGTAAAGTAGTTTTCCTTATATTACCTTCTGTGAGGATTTTCTTGACTTTAATGCCTCTAAAATCAATTTGTTACAATCTGAGAGTAGTTTAAAGTTTTGGACACCCTCATATATGAATAAATCTCTTTCTTCCATGTGCATTGTAAGGCCCTATATGGACTGTATGACCTAGAAGAAGCTAGATTGGATGACCCAGTGGTCATCCTCAAAGCCATCTGGCAACCCAGGTCTTGTTTGGCTTACCCATCCTGCTGCCTCACGCAATTCCTTAAGCAAGCATAAGTGTGCTTAGGAGGACTTAATCTCAGGGAAACTGGTTTGGGCCACACTTGTTGACTTTCGGAGTGGGTAGACACCGGCTGTTAGGTCATGGGGTTCCTTCAGACACATAAAAACTGAGGCTTGATTTTAACAACGTGTCCTCTCAGTCTGTTGTAGGATTTAAATCTTTGGGTTCTCATTGAAATCTTGCCTTTGCAAAGTCACTCTTGGTAAGCTTAAACTAAGCAAGTAATTGTTTAACACTCCAGCTTCTTGAGTTGTACGGTATCATTAGTTGTGTTCTGTAGAAGGCTGGCAGATACTCCCAAGTATATACAGCCAGCCAAGTAGTCAAGCAGGGGAAGTTAGAGAAGCTCTAGCCTGTCTGCACACAGAGGTCACTCTTGGCCTTTTGACTGTCTGTCAGTGCAGAGGCCAATGTCTTCCAGAAGAGGGCCTTGGCTACAGGCAGAACAGTCAACCAACCAACCAACCAACTAACCAACCTACCAACCAGCCAGCCAGACAGGCAGCCAGCCACACCGTCTGCAGTCTAGGTCTTGGGCTACAGCCTGGACTAGGGCAGCTCAAGTTACCCAGACAGATTTGTTAACACTGTTTGGGTCCACTCAGCTTTCTAGCCAGGCTTCTGAGCCAAACGCGGCTGAGGTGACTTAATCTGTCATTAAACTCACATTACACCCGAACACAGACTCTGCTCAGGGGGGCAGAGACGGCACTCACTCTCCCACTCGCTGGCACGGCTGGCTGGGTTTAGGCAGACACAAAGAATACATCCCCCTTCCTCCTCCTTCCCATCCTCTTCATGCCACACACCATGGCACAGCTAGACAGCACTGCACAGTCTAGACAAAAGCAATTTCACTTGAAGTTGAAAAGTCATTTGGCTGTGTGATGGGTGTCCGTGTGGATTTCCTGGTCTTTGCTGTATTCTGCTGGTATACATCTGCTTTTCAGAAGAATGTGCTGTCAAAAACATTTTTTTTTCCTTAATTCCAAATGTAATGCAGCTGAACAAAAACCAAATGAAACACAAATTTTATTGCTTGCTTTAAAGGACCAGATTTGACCTCTACTTACTGTCAATTTTCTGAAAATGAGAGAAAAAATAATAATTTTGTGAATCTCAAATAAATTTCAGTTTTAAAGAGTCTTAAATACAGCCGGATATTGAGGAATTTCTCAACGTTTTTGAGGAATATGCTAGTGTGTTTTTTTTTTTGTTGTTTTTTTTATTATCATTTCTTCCTCTGGTATAGGTATTCCAATTTCTACTGTGGAACAAAAATACCTGCTTGTGACACTTTCGAAAAAGTATTTACTCCTCTCAGAGTTCTGTTTTTTCTTTTGCTTTTTGTTTTTTTTTTACTTTTTGTACAAATTAAATATTTCACATTATCAAATCAATTTTTGAGATCTAGATAGCCTCAGTAAAATTCAAAGAACAGTTTCCAAAAAATTATTTTATTTAAAAAGCAATAAACAAGAGAACCTGAAAAACTACAAGAATTGATTGCTCCCTTGTTAAATCATAAACTTATTTTGATAAATTTTTTTTTTTTTTTGAAAAGTTGAGTTCATCTTCATTAGAGACCCTGTTATTACCAGATCTGTACATTTAAAAAAAATCACTAAAATACAATTCATTTGACTTCATGAACTAGGCCAGAAGATTTTATAAAAGCAACATATCATATTCTAAATAAAAAAAAAACAAATTCAAGTATAGATTGGAAAGAGAAATTATTTACAGATGGGGAAAACCTGAGGCAGCGGGAGACCTTCTCAGGAATGCCCAGCACACCACAGTTAGTCAGAGCGCACTGTCAACTCTTACAGGTCATCTTTGTAACACCTGGGGTTACAACGAACCCCAGGTGTTTATGGTTTAGCAATAAATCCTGACTATTTTGGGGCAAATATTCTGTGGACTGACTAGACAAGCTGTGCACCAATCCATTGCCATAAAACTAATACAGCATGTCAGACAAAGAACATCATGAAATCAGTCCAAAATGTTTCTAAGGTATAATGGTTGTTTGCAGCTGCTTTGCCTCTACAGAGTCTGGCTACTTTGGCGTAACCGATAGAACCATGAATTCAGCAATTTATGGTTGTTCTATTCCACTTGGGTTATGCAGCAGAATAATGATCCAAAGCACACCATGAAGTCCACCAATGAATGGCTCAAGGAAAACAATTGAAGTTTTACTGGGTCCTAGTCAAAGTCTGTGATTAAGATTATATGGCATATCCTTAAGCAGAATGTTAATGGCCAAATCCGCTTCAGTGTAACTGAATTAAAACAATTCTGAAAAGAGGCCAGAATTTATCCACAGCAATGTTAAAGATTCGCAAACACCGCATGGCCTCATCATTTGAAAACAGGTTTATTTGAATTACCTTTGTTCAATATTAAAAAGTCTTTCATGATCTAAAATATTTAGGTGTGATAATAAAAGCGAAAACAAGCGCTTTTTTGCTGTAATAGATGTTATTTTAAGTTGACAAAGTTGTATTTAAGTTGTGTTTTTAAGTAATTCTGGTAGGTTTTAAATTCAAATTAGAATGATTCTAAAAGTGTCTTGAAATTCTTGAATTTAACTTTTTGGGACTATAAATTTTCTGATCTTGTTTTGTTTTCTTTTTTTTATTTCTACTAACTACTTCTATTTTTGACTGCTACGTTCTTATACAAAACTACAGTGTTACCAAAATAGTTCTAAAAATATGCATGAAAAAGTTTAACATAGTACTAAATTATTCAGATTAGTTTTTAGGATTTTCCTCTGATGCAAACATTTGTCTTTGCACATTTTGTCACCTGTCATCAGGCAAACAGGAGAAGATAGCTTGGAAAACCTTCCTTTACTCTCAGCTTGAAAATGTCAAATTTCCTAACAACCTGCAGGACGATCAGTGGAGGTCTGGGACATTGTTTCCCTCTGCCTGAGATTTGTTTTTACCTAACAGCTGGTTCTGCTTCCTCCACAAACCTTCCTGCTCCCCTCCTGTCAAGAGCTGCCAAAAGCCAACATATGAACTTTATAATCAACCGTTACACAGAGCAGTGCCAAGCCAACATGCCAAATATTTTTCACATGAAGCGGCTGCTTTGTTTCTTTTAGTCCTCATCTGTTCAACTGTGTTGGTTTTATTTGTTAGTTTACAATGTCGTCAAGACACGTCTGCAGAAATCAAAGCTGATTTTAACTCCTAATTGGCTGAGATGAGGTGACATTGATCTAAACGTCTTAGTCTTATTTAAACTTTATTTTACTAAACTTCATTAAACAGCATACCAGCTTCTACCTCCAGGGTCCCTGTACAGTCGTCAATAGTCTGGAAATTGCTTTTATAATTTTGTGGGGCTGAATAAGGATGACCAAAAAAGATGTGTAAAAAACAAATAGATTTTTTTTTACTGATTTATATTTTAAATCTATGTAATTTATCACAGCATAGCTTGCATTTTTATAAAATTTGTTAAACATTTTGCTGTTTCAAGAACGTACAGATAAATGCTCCCGGTGCACCCCTTCAAAAACGGGAAAATGGCCATTTTGCAACTTCTCAGATCACGGTATTAAGCTAAAACCACGATTCTTAACTTGAATGTGGTTTAGACTACAATCTCATTGTAGTTAGTCTAGATGCAATAAAATAAATAAAACCATTTCTTTTACTGCATTGCTAAATTGAAAGCATTGTACTCTTTTATTGACTTGCGATACAGACTAACATTAAAATCAAACAAATTATTTTTGTTTGTGAAAGTCCAGAATATATATCTATATATATATAGATATATATCTATATATATATAGATAT
>CAEGAE010013484.1:0-46819 GCA_903067095.1 Girardinus metallicus | reverse complement strand
GAGGCTTCGAGGCAGATCAGTTTTCCTCGAGGAATTTTAATAATCGAGGTACTCGAATCACTCGAGGAATCGTTTCAGCCCTAATCATAAACAGCACCAACTTTATGTGAGGCTGTAGCAAGGACCCAGAAGTGGTTCCAGTTTTCTCGTCTTCAGACTTAACTCATTAAATGCATCTAAACTAAGAGCTCTCGCCATTTTCAGCCTACAAACAGCTCAACCAGCAGCATGCACTTTGAAGCACTTTTTTGAGTTTAATATAAAATCTGATAAAGGTTTGGGACATGTGCGTTGACACACATATGAGGATTATCCTCTTAATTTATTCAATTTCTCTTGGATCCACAACTTTATCAAAAAACCTGCAGGGCATTTTTTCCTCTTTAATGTGTTATAGTGCCTAAAAAAAAAAGTCTGAATCAGTAAAAAACGAACCTGTCGAATCAGACTTCAGTGGAAAATCGGAAAGCCTGATCAGTGCATCTCTTTTTTTTTTTTTTTTATTCCTCTCTCAGTCTTGCTCTGCGCTTTTTCTCACTCGCTCCATCCAGCCGCTATGCAAATGAGATGGAGTGGCGTTGACCTATTAGAGGGCTTGTGTAATTGACTGGCAGGTCAGCACGAGGGAGGAGGGATGCTTAATAGACTTGGAATATGAACTCCACTGTTCACACCCTGCACAAGACCTCATGCACAAACACACAGCACTTGTCTGTTATCACTGGAGCATAGTAGCGTTCCCAGTAAACAATTTATTTCCCCTGACCCTTTTTTGCTAAGACACATTCTAATGCACCCACCCAATATAGGGCAATCTGTTTACAGCTAACCAAAATACTTGTGCTGCAAGAAACAATTTCCCCCCCTCTCTCCTCACACACACGCATCCACACCCATCCTAAATAATGAGCGTTCGACATGGCTGCTTTCACAACCGTGACTAGCTGATGCAGAATTTTTAAACACTCTTATCCAACAGCCTGATTAACTCGTCTCCTGATTGTTTACTGCTGTCTGAACCACTCATGTCTGGGTCCATTAGAGCTGTCTGTGTTGCTCACCTATGGATTGATTTATGTTGCCTGAAATCCTCTGATCAAGACAGAGCACACCTGTCACTCCTGATCACACTTCTCACAGAGAAACTCTCTTAATTGCATTTGTCTGTATGATGAAGTAGTTCTGCTTCAAACATAAAAGGACCTCAGGATGGCGCCTAAAACAGACTTGTTAACTGTTTGCTTGCTGAGCCTTTGCTTAGATTCATTTGCTTACAATAGACTCTTGCTAGTTACATTGTTGTAGCGTGAGTTTCTAGTGGGCCTTAAAGGAGGCTCCAAATTAAAATAACCTCTGCTTTTGCTCATTGTTATTGTTCAGTTTAGGCTTTTTTTGTATTGACTATAAAGTATTTTTGTTACCTTCTTAGTTCATAAAAAAATCAAATAGGTTTAGCATCGTCACGGAAAGGCAGCTTGTCCAAGGTGTGAACGAATGCCGTTGTCTTCAGCCTCAGGCAACTGCACCTGATGAGTACCAGCCTGACTTAGCAGCCCGTACACAGATCACACTGATGTACGCAGACCCTGGAGGCAGAGCTGGCATATCTTTAAAAGGATCAAATGCTGAAATGGGGGCAGGAGGAAGAAGGAGAAATGGCAAAAAGCTGTAAAAGTAAGGACTGCAGATCCTATTAGTAGGTGAAAGTGTTGGCTGGAAGGAGTGAGGGTGGAAGTTAAGGAGAAGGAAGCATTCAGGAAATGGCAGCAGTAGGAGGAAGGTAAAAGCTGCAGTTTGAAACATTGTTTCTTCTTAAAATAAACAATTATCTTAAACTGAACCCCTACTATTCTCCAGTACTTCTAGAAGAAATACACAATTGAACCTTTTAGCTCTAGTTTTGCCCACCAAACATCAGTTTGTGCAAAATATGACATCTGATATTCTTCCCAGAGAGAACATGGCTGCTTTTCATTTCCCACGCTTCTATCAATAGAAGTGTCACAGCAAATGTGCCTGAGTGTACGAGCACACAGTCTATGATGAGAACAAAAAGATCATTAGGATGGGACTATTTTCTGGAATGGCGCCGACAGCTGTGTCTGCAGAAGGCAGCGCTCGAATTAAAGCCGAGCTTCACTGATGCTTCTTACTGTCAAGAAGTTAGAACTCAAACGTATGTCTAAAAAAGTCGTCGCAGATCACCCCAGCCCATTGAGGTAAATTTGCTAATCACTTTTAAAGAAGTGTTAGGTTATGTTAGGCTCATGGCAGAAAAAAGAAATTTAAAGTGGAGATGCAAGGTTTTTGGCCGACAGTGGCAAAAACATTGTCAGATTATACTGCATTTGATTTGCCTGCAGAAGTTTTTTTTTTCTTTTCTGTGTTTTCATAAACTGTGCTTATACAGAGAAGGCATAAATAAAGTTTAAAGTTTACATCCTTCCTTTTTTTTCCATTTCTTACTTCTTCACAGTTACTGTTAGATATTTTCTGGTTAAAAGTAGAGATGTAAAACTTTAACTTTTTGGTTGATTACATGAGTAAAACTGATAGCTGACCTTGCATCCAACTTTTTTAAAGGCCAACAGTATCACCAGTGGAACAGTCCAGAGTGCAGTCGTCCTGTTGTGTAATCTCAGCGGAGACACGGTGAAGAATCACCAACAGCAACATCAGCAAGGTACAGTGAATGTACATTCTGCACCCATTTCCTCTACTGTTTGTGCCATTTTAATGTTTTGTTCGGTCGGTGGAGGAAGCGAATTAGAGAATAAGACCTGAGAGGACAGTGAATCTTAAAGTTGACAAAACGTTCTTAAAATATCAGCATTTTGTGATGTAAAAAGTGAGACCACTTAAAAACATTGTCCACCTGCAATGTCACATATATCCTGTAAAGTTCAACTGATAATCAAACAAATTCATTTTGAAAAAAAAAAAATCATAAAAGCAGTAACAATAACCTGGTTGTCTAAATGTGTATTTCAAGCTAACACTGATAAAGTAGCTTCATTTTAATTTATTTTTTGATGACAAAAAGAAATTATGAGCATTTTGACTTTTATCTGCCAATTCCACCTGGAAAAACTTCTTAAAATCTGAAAGCCTTTTCTTATCCACAACCCTTTTCAACAGAAAATGACCTTTACACTTAATTAATCACCTCAAAAGCTGCATTTTCTTCTGGTGAAGCTGTTCTACTGTTGATGTGTGGTTGGACTCGCTGTGATGCTGAAAAAATAAACTCCCTTTTTCCAAACACCTGAAGGTTTCAGGTCACAACTGCCTGGTATTTAGAACTGCTCATATTTTAATCCAGCAAGTATTAGTTTAAGCCCATGCAACCAGATTATTGCATATTTTCTATGTTCTAAATTTTGCCTTTAGAGATTTCTTTATTTTTAAGTTGAATTGTACTGGAAAGGCGTCACGTTAAAGTTGGAAGCTTAGAAATGATTTGTCTAGGTGTCGTTGTTTTACATCAGAAAAATGTGACAGTTTTGTCATCCACTGTATCCACTGAAGCTGTTGTAAAGGTAACAAAAACCAGTTTGTTACTGTCAGATACAGGTTAGTACTTTCTTTGACATTGGGTTTAGCATGTCAAAGAAAGTACATGCTAAACCCAATGTTTAGCATGTACTAAACATTGGGTTTAGTACATGCTAAACCATCTCTTACAATTGCAATTACATGCTTAACTATAGATTCAAAAAATAATAAATATTTTTATAGATTCTTGCATAGATGCATGCAAGAATCTAAACTAATGGAAATAACAGTAAAAACAGAAGTTTACAGAATACAACTGTACTCTTCAGTGGTCATAAAACACAATTCTCTAATGCTTCCCTGGAAACTCGTGCTAATTTGTCTCCATGTCCCCTTCACTGACTCTCAGTGTGCATCTCTCCATCTTTTCCACGGTGATCTCATAGCCAGCATCTCTTCTATTTCCATTGGGTCAGCAGTGCAGCAGTTCACTAGTCAGCATCATTATCATCCAATCAGCCCCCCTACCAACAGGAAACTGTCAACCCAGCACTAACACTGGCCTGGCAATTAACACCATCTCCACTTCTTTACTGTTTCTTCATTCCTCTCATGTCCTTTCTGTTTTGTTTTTGACTGTCCCGCACTTTTCCAAACTAATCGGCGCCTATTTTACCCCCGCACCTCCCCCTTTCCTCCCACCATCTCATCGTCTTCTGTTTTGTCTGTTTTCGGTTTTACACATCCCTCATCACCTATTTTTGGCCCTTCTTCTCCTCTCTCCGTTGTTTTGGGAGTCGCTCACTGCAGATTGGTGTAGTGATGGGAGAGAACAGGGGAAAGGGGAGAGGAGAGGAAAGCAAAAAGGGAAGAAGCGTGAATAATTGGCTTTTTAAGGTGTGACAGAGAGAGAGAGAGAGAGGAGGGTAGCTGTGGTTTGCGACTCTGTGTGTGTATGTGTTGTTAGACAATGAAATAGACAGTGAAGAGGAGCAAAACAAGGTAGTGGGTTTTTGTGTGCTCGTGCAAACGTGTCTGTGTTTATTCCTCCGTGGACGTGTGAGGCTGAGAGAAGATGTGTGCATGTGGAGCAGAGGATTCAGAAGAACCCAGCATCTCTCTGTGTGTGTGTGTGTGTGTGTAACAGAGAGAGAGGAGATGAGGTTTATAATTGGGCAGATTTGCCTCTGACTGAGATAATACCCCCTGGGGAATGAAGACAGAGATAGGACAGAAGAAGGGAACAAGAAAAAGAGAAAGAAAAAAAAAGATGGCAAAAAAGAACGGGAGGGAGGGAATATGACAAGGGAGCCAAAACACCAATAGGGAAGTAAAAATGGCTGCAGAAAGGTTGATGGGAGGAAGAATGGGATAAACAGGCCTACATTTGGGTCAGAGACACTTGGGAAGGGGACGGGATTATAGAGGAGAAAATTGGGAGGTTAAAAACGAGTGACAGCGATGAAGAGAACCAGCAGGAGAGAGATAACCCGATTCCACAGTGAAATGTGATTTCAAAATAAAGTTTGCTCTAATGTGCATGCTCGTAGATTGCTCGTTTTTAATTTGGGCGCATGCAGCAGACTGACGGAAACTGTCTAGGCTGTAATCTGATTAAATAAAGATATGAAGCCTAGGGCTTATCCACTGAGAGGGAATATGAAACCTGTTTTGTAGGCACACCGACGAGCAGACTGACGGATTTAATAAGGAAATGGACACATTGGGAGCATCAGAAATTCAGTCTAACAGTTCAGAAGTGCCGAGATATCTTTGAGCTTGGTCCAGGGTTGAGGTTTGGACAAAACATGAGACAGCTTCATCTTTGATTATAGAAAATCACTTCACAAACCATTCCTCTGTGCTTGTTTGGATGGTATGTCATTTTTTTTTTCTTCTTTCTTGCATTTTATTTTACTTTTTGGCATCTTAGCAAACTGCTTCAATGTATGCGCTGCTTAATTTCGGTGCGATTTGCATCAATAAGTCATCATTCAAAATTTGTTTCAGGTCATTTCCCAAATGGTGTCCCAGCAAACTCCCACATATATGTGAAATCGATCATTTTGCTCTTTAGCATAACTTATACACCAAGATCTGTCTTACATATTAATGTTTTTCTAATAGCAAGGCTTACAGAGATGAACTGCATTGATATTTCTTCATAGTGGAAATCAATGGTACGGTTGTTCTCCAAGTTGAAGACACAGTGACACATTTTTTTTCTCTCTCTCGGTATTCAATGAAACTAAACTTTTTTTTTTCTGCTTTAGGTCAGTTAGGTTTACCAAAGTCATTAAATGTGCTAAATGCCAGAATAATCAGACAGAAGTTTGTTTATCTGAGTCAGACTGGACTGAGCTCAGGAGTTACCCATTTACTCCCAAACTTTAACTAAAAATACTAAGAATTTATGTATTTCATATTGAAGGGATGTTAATTAATAATTAAACGTTAAACTTATTTTAATCATTCATTTATGTGCAATGTGTTTTTATTACTTTAATTACAACTACCATGAACTAAAATGTTTTTATTGGCCATTCGTGAGTCAGATGAGTTTTCCTCTTCGTTCCTCTGGTGCTTCCAGTTGTGCTCTGAGCATTTCAGTGTGTTGTTTCCCAACAGAACTGATTTAAATACGGTTTATAAATAGATAACTCTGCTAAGCGTTTGCATAATGTCTATTTTTAACTTGGATGATGACAAAATACTAAAATAGATCACTGCAAGGTAACTGCTTACTGTTATCATCATCATTTACTTATATATTTTAAAAAAAAATACCCTTTAAAATGACCAAGTGTCTTAATGAGATACATATTAATTGTTGCATTAAACACACATTGATAGAGCTAATAGGTTTTCTGCTATTACACTTCTAAATTGCTGTATATTCAGATGTTATCATGATGTGAGTTTGTTATGCTATCCTGAACTCAAGTCATAATTACCTGAATGATATTAAGTACCATTATTAGGCAGTAGCGATATTATTGTTACTGTTAGCAATAGTTTTGAGCAGAAATACCAAAAATATGTTGTTGTTTTTTAATTAGATATCTATTTTATTTCAAGTGCTGTTCATGCCACTACTGAAATGTTCCATATTACTTTGCTTTTCATTGTTTTTGCAGTGCACCTGTAGCTGATTGTCACCAGATTATGTACTTTCACATCCATAACATTCTGAAAAACATGAAAAACTTAATATATGATAAAGACAAAACCATAGTTATAAAATCTAAGTGAGATTCTATGACTGTTTGGTTTATTTGCTTTGTTGCTCTCCCTCCCTCATATGCCTAAAATTGGCAGCTTGCACCATTGCAACCCCAAATCTCCCAAAAGCAAATTTGAGAGATTCTCTATGTACTTTATTTTTCTTTTGATCTACGGGAAAAGTATTTGACAAACCTTGTTTTTGGGCTGTCCTTTCTCTAGTTTCAAAACTTTACTTGCAGTTTTTCCCACTTCAGTGGATATATTTCAAACGTAACAGCAGTTATTTTTTTTATTTTTTTTTTTTTTTTTTATTTGAACAGCCCAGTGCTGTCCAATAATTTGGCAATTTGGCAGAGTAACAGTACATCTGACTGGTCTTTCCAGAGCCTGCAGTGTTAGTTACACTAACCGAAATCAAACACTCATCTGCTTTTTAACTAAAGATCTACTTGAACTAAAAAAGAAAACTGGATGAGTTTTCCCATTGAGAAGGTGGATTTAATATATTAATAGGTTTAAGGGCATCTGTTTGTTTTCTTTTTCCTGAGAAACAGAAAAGAAGGGCCAGAAGTGTGGACTTACTATATAACTGCGTTCATCGGGATCCATGACTCGTGTTCAGCTTGTATTTACAGACATTTCTGTTTAGGCATTCTCGGTTGTGGTTGCCTGCAACATCTCTGGAGGCTCATAACAGCTTGTTAAACTTACTTCAAAAGGGGAGGTATGTTCTGTCAGATATAATGAGCAATGGAAGGTGAGTCTGTGTGTGGTGAAAGTAATTAAGGTTAGCTGGATTATATTATATATATATATTGGTCAGTCTCTGTGCCCTGAGCTATTTTAAAGGGAGAAATGGAAGTAGATTGTGTTATTTTTTTTATTTTTTATAATCCCATTAATTAAGTTTGTTTTAGTCATGGTTCTTGTCTAAACAGTAAATGGACCGTTTTACCAGATGTAAAACAGTGCAACATAAAGTTGTTGGGTTGAATTAATGTCTCTTGAGGAGAATGTTGCAACTGAAAACGCATTTTCTTTTTATTCCTTGAACTTTATTTACTCATAACCATTACAAAATGGTATAAAGGCCAAGTATAAAAACCAATCAAGCCTGGCAGCTGACGTGGCCCAGAACACCCAAAACGGTCCGGTACCTTTTCTCATTAGTTCAGGTAAAACACCTCTGATGTTGTCTCTGGTTCAGGAGAGGCTTGACATGCCGAATGTGACATTTATAGCCCATGTCTGGTATTTGTCTGTCTATGGTGGCTTTCCTGGAATGGATTTCACTACACCTGCGGTTCTCCCTGAAACTTTTAGATGTGCAAGGGATACGTGGACATATTCTGCACACTTAAAAAAACAAAACAAAAACCTCAGACTTATAAAACAAGTCTGTAAAATGAACATTTTACAACAATGGACTCATTTCCAATAAGAACCGTTGTCACAGTATTCTAATTTTCTGAGACATGATCTGTAAGCTGCGATCATTAAATTTATAACAAAGGGCCTGGATTATATCAATCTTACATGTGATGATTTTTTTATAGGAGTTTCACTTTCTGAGATGACTGGCAAAAAATATTGCACTTTTTTTGTTTTTAGACAAACTAGTCTATACGCACATTAAATAAATATTGTGAATCTGATCATGATCAAGTTTGGCAGAGAGAAATAAATGTGGCTATTTCATTAGCTAAACGTCAATCATTTTGACTGTGTAGATTTAACCTGAGTAGTAGCTTTATGTGAGTTTGAAATCTTTAGAAGTTTTCCTGGTCCAAAAAATATGAAAGTCAGATTCAGCCCTGACTTTGAAGCATTTTCTGCTCCACAGAGCACCTGGTGGAGGTGTTGGTGAGCACTCTCTCGGAAGCTGCGCAGGCTTACCTTGATGGAGAAAAGCATGCTGGAAGGAAGATCAGCCTGGTTGTCCTGCAAGCTCTTTTGGAACTGCTACACAACGTCCTAAAGCAAACATCAGGTGTTGTGCGAACTGCACTGCAGGTACGACTGCTCAAATGAACAAAACCCTGTCGATCTTTACTATAGAATTGTGTGAAGGACACAATATATAAATATGTATATTTTTTGTTTGTTTTTGTTTTGTTTTGTTTTGTTTTCTTATGCGAGATAATTTCACGTGACTTGTTACATGCCCGCTTACAGGGTGTACATTACTTTGCAACAATACTCTCATGTATTGTTACATTACACCCCGAAACTTCAATGTATTTATACAATTTATATAATAGACGAGCACAAAGAAGTACAATTTTGAAGTAGACAGAAAATAATATATGGTTTTAAATTTTTCCTTCCAGTAAAATTTGTAATCCCCTTTACAGCAATACCCATAAATAAAAGTCAGTAGAGCAAATTTTCTTCAGATGTCAAAACAATAGTCAAGAAGTCGTGCAAGCAGTTTGCCACAAACCATGTAGATCACAGGTGTCAAACTCCAGTCCTGGAGGGCCACTGCCCTGAAACGTTTAGATGTGTCTCTGCTGCTCCACACCTGAATAGAATAATTAGGTCATTAGCAGGACTCTGGAGAACTTATCTACACAAGAAGGAGGTAATTAAGCCATTTCATTCCAGTGTTTTTTACCTGTGGCACATCTAAAAACTGCAGAACGGTGGTCCTTGAGGACTGGAGTTTGACACCCTTGTTGTAGAGGAAGAAGGTGTTCTGCTCTGATGAGGCAAGAGAAAGTTCAGTTTTGGTCATGTAAAACACTGTGTGGAGGAAAACTACACTGCTTCAGGAATGTGATGGTTAATTACCAACCACTTGTGGGAAAAAGAGTCTCTAAAAGACTTGACAGTAGTGCTGAAAATCCCTTTCCAGCAGGAAAGTGGCCCTACACATTTTGCGGTTTGTTCAATCAAAGCGTTTTTATGGGTAAGAATGGCCCAGTCAAAGTCCTGACTTGAATTGAAATGAGAAACTGCGGCAAGAAAAGAAAATTGATGTGTACAGTTGTTGTCCATCCAGTGTGATGGAGCTTGCAGAGACTTGCACAAATCTGAAGTTCATAGGTATGAAAAGCTGAAAGGGACCTGCAGCTGTAAATGCAGTGAAAAGTGGTTCTACACTTAGGAGGGATGAATGCAAATGGATGCTTAGACTTTTATTCATAAAGATTTTTTGTTTAAAAAAAACTCATGTTTTCTGTCCACTTCACAATTGTGCAGTATTTGATGTTGGTCTAAAATAAAATGTTGGTAACACATTTAAGTTTGTAAGAAAGTTAAAGAGCTGTGAATACTTTTGCAAGGTACTTCATTTTCCACACTTTTTTTATTTTTTATGTTTTTTTGCCGATACTTGGCCTCTTCATCTCCGGTGAGCCCACATTGGCCGACAAAAATCACAAAGTCATCTACCTCAAAATGTTGTCCTTCTATCTTTTCCCCCAAAGGCGAGTGCATGCGTGTGTTCGAGTGTGTGTCCATTGATGTACGAGGTAGAAGCTAGCAGGTTTAAGCAACTGCAATATTGAAGTTATAGACTCAGGAGAAAGTGCATGAGGTCCCTGGGACACGTACACACACACACACACAGACATATACTGAGGGGCCTGTCTGGCTATGTCCCTGCGGCCTCATTATCACCGCTGGCTTTGTCCTCAGCTTGCCTCACTATATGGCATACACACAAACCAGCCCCCATCTCCCCATACTGTGCACCCCAGCCCAGTGCATACATATTAATGCCTGGACAAGGGGGTGGGGGGACTAAAGTGGAAGGAGGGTAAAAGACTGGGTGAAAGAGAGGACAGAGAGGAAAGAGGGGAGAAGAGGAAGCCTGGAAAGAGAGATGGAGATGGAAAAAAGGAACAAAGAGAATGTGCAGCAGAAATCAATTCCACCATAAATGCAAAGCTCATTAAAAAAGAAAAATTCTGCCTAAACCAAATTCTTTTGGGTAATAAGGTCCGATAAGGGAAGCGGACGTGACTCGGCCGCTCTTCCTAAACTGTTTCGCAGTTTGTCAAGAGAGAGTATGTCAGATATTTCAGCACAGAGGTGGGAGAGAAAATACCCAGAAAAGCAGTGACTTTGGTGGAGGAAGAGGATGTACGTCAGTATTAATCATCTTATTCCACTACTAATTGGTCTGAAGTTTCACTGCAGGCACGGACTGAACTAAAAAAAGCCAAACTGTATTACCGGGACGCTAATGATGAAGGGGGGAAAAAAAACAACAGAAGGTTAATTCTTTGTGGCACGCTAAAAATACTTGGTGTGGTAAAGAAAAGTGTTCAGTCGATGTTGTCCTGAGCGTCTCGTTAAGGAACGGCGGCAATAACATCACGCAGGGAAACTATTTCCTATCTTAGTCTATCACATTGTCTTTCTGTGTCAGTCTGTCAGAATAAGTCTTGACAAGTCTCTGGATAAATCATTATTGACTGTCAAATCTCTATAAATGATTTAATGTGCGGACGTGTGCGTGTGTGTGTGCGTGTGTATAGAGCCAGAGGCTATCTTGTTCAGCAGCAGAAACGGAGGCAGCAGAGAAACTGCTCGTAGCCAACAGACCCTTGAGCCAACTCAGCACTCACCTCATTCACATGGTGAGACCTTACACTCCTCTTTGTGTTTGTGCTGATACTTTCTCCAAGCGTGTTTGTGTAAGTCTCTGGATTATTCGCACTGCATGGCGAAAGTTTTCACAACCGAGGAACTTTGCCAGCCACAAACTATGTTTCATTGGTGTTTTGTGTGATGGACTCGCACAAAGCAGTGCAGGATTATAAAGTGGAAGGAAAGTGATGGTTTTCAATGTTTGGAAAAAAATAGAAACTCTGGAAAGTGTGTTGTGCTTTTGTATTCAGCATCTCTTACTTTAATCAGTACTTGAGAGGACTAATTTAACTTATAATCTCAGTAGCACATTTTTTTTTGTGCTGTTTCCACCAGTTTAACACATCTACACTGAACATTTACCATTATTCTTTTCAAAATGGCTCCACCTCAGATTGTTTGTGAACTTTGACATTGGAATCTTGTTCAGTTTCTGATCTGAACTTTAACTGCACCATTCTGATATATCCATATTCTTTGATCCAAACCGTTCCATCAATGATACTTGTTCAGTCAAGAGCATCTCCCACCTGAGCTTTGAGTCTCTGCAGCTCCTCCCAAGTTACCATGTCCCACTTTTCTTCTTCTCTGGTTAATGCTCTGCTTGCCCAGCCTGTGTCTGTGTTTTTTTTTTTTGTTTGTTTTTTTTTTTTTTGCTGCTGTTGTGAAATACTTTTCCATGTTCAGACGATGACTTGAGCAGATCTGAAAAGCTTCAGATAGTTTCATAACATCCCTCTCTGCAACTTTATCCCTGACCTTTGTGTCGTGTTGAGAAAGCCCCTGCACACATCCACAGGGAGCTTGAAGAGCTGCAGTGTAACAGCCACCCTCAAAACAAATTACATCTCCTCAGTTCCCCCCGTCATCTGTGAGATGGTGCCTTGACTACGCCTCCATGACTCTGGATGTGTAAACACCCTATCTCTAAAGATTAATGAGAGATCACAAAATTCAGCTCACTGATGCAGAGTGTTCCCAGATCCTTAAAAAGTCTTATTTATGTATGTAAAATGAAGGCCTTAAAATGTCTTGAATTCATTGAAAAATATGTAAATCGGCCTTAAATAAGTCATTCACGGGTCATAAATTTTGCCCTGGCAGGTCTATTGCTTACTATATATGTAGTTTATTTTTCTTGTGGGACTTTTCTCTCAGACATCTTGATTAGGTTCTGTGACCTGAAGCAGAGGAGGCTACTAACTAGCTGACAATAAACCCTTGCTAGCTAGCATTTTTACGCCCATCATTGGAAAGTCTAAATTTATCGCCAGCTGGCCAGATGTGGTTCATCTTTGCCACTGCCTCACTTCTCTTGCCAACCGGAACGATTCTACGTGTATTCTGTGAATCAAGCTGTGCTCTTTTGTTTAATATATGCAGTTCTCTTTAGTACATTTTGGCCATGATTCTTGTCTTAAATTTTCTTCATGATGATTTTAAAAAGGCCGTAAAAAGAATAAATTTTAAGTTGGTGAAACCCGCAGTTTAAAGTATCAAGTTTCCACAGCTCTGAACCAAACACCAAACATTTCCTTTTAGCGTTACACATCGCTCCTGTTTGGCCTGCAATGCCCCCTTTTACATGAAACCCGAATAAGATACATTGCTGTTTGTGGATGAAATGTGAGAAGATTTTGAAAGTTCAGGCGTTATGAACACCTTTACCAGATACTGCATAATATGAAACAATACTGTCTCTGCCATGAGCAGCAGAGATGAGCTGGTAACATAAACAACAGTGTGTAGAATGAAGGAAATGCAAGTGGGCCGTACATATATAGCTTACATTTAACCACTGATGATTGTTATAGAAATCTCACAAACACTAAGATAAGTATGGAGTACATTTTTTTTTTAAGGAAAATAAATTTGAACATTTAATCAATGGAGCCTCTTAAACTTTCTCACATTCTGGCACTATTTTCTCTGCTGTCCATCAAATGTGCTGTAGATGACGCTGCCATTCCTTCATGTGGCCTCAAAATCTCAGTTCAGACTGTTAATAGAGTTCAGATTAAATTTAGTGTCACAAAATTTAAAATAAACCACCAAAATTCAAATTCTTTAAATGTAAATGTAACCTGCTCTTATCATCTTTGACATTTGGATTTAAATGGGCCTCAAAGCTAGGCAGAGTTTGGAGAAGACTGGTTGCCTCATAAGAAGAAAAAACTGTCATCTTTACTTTTATGAAATGTAAATGGTTTAGAGAGTAACCACAAGCACTGAATACACACTTAAACAAACTTAACAAAATGAAATATTGATATGTTTCCCATCTTCTTCTAAGGGCGGCGACTGAATTAAATATTCTCTGGAATGATGGTGCAGTGGATAATGTAGAGGATGAAAACAAGACGAGTCAACAATGCACTGTTTTAAAAAAAAAGGAGATTAATTCATGCATTCCATTTTGTTGATGTTGACTTTTTATTCTGAGTGTGTTATGTGCCTTTTAGCTCAAATAAAAATGAAATAAACTGCCTGTGAGACAGAAGAAAGAATTTCTGCAGATGCTGTAGGATGCTGCAAGTCATCCTGGAAAGTCGATGGCATTGTGGAGAGAGCAGCAAGAAAGGAACTTGGGGGGCCAGAAAAGAGGGGCGTCTCCAGGGACACAATGAACACATTAGAGGGTTGATGGAGCAGCCAACACACTCTCGACCTCTGCTCAGCCCCTTTGCCCTTTGAAAGATTAGTGAGTGAGTGAAACGCTGTCGATAGCAATGAAACATCACTAAAACTGCCAAAACGGGTAGCTTTAGACACCGGTAAACCTTTTATTAATGTAGAAAGTTTAATGGTTTCATTTTGGCTGAATGTAGGTTACAAATTGATACCCCAACCATTCTTCCGCGAGAAAGGAGAATTCATGGTTCCAGCAGCAAAACGTCACCATAATGCCACCACAAACCTCAGTGTATTTTATTTAGAGTTTCTGTTTTCTTTGTTACAATTCTCTTAATAATGCAGTGTCAACGTAAATACAGCTTGTCACACTTTCACAAAACTCTGTAGTTGGTCTATTTAGGAGGAAAAATCTGTTTTACCTACTCCATGCTAAACAACTTTTAGCAATTAAATTAGCATAATGCCCTGTTAACTCCAAGTTTAAGCTCGTAAAGTTTCTCTACACACAACACAGTGTGTTGTAAACATTGGTAGCTAAAAAAAGAAAGTGAATAATCTTTCAAATTTAGCTAATTCTAGCATTCACATGAATTGTGGTTGTTGCATGTTTCAATCATCTCTCCAGCTGTCCACTGAAAACCAGGAAGTGTGGGAGGAATCCATTCAGTGTCTGTCCTTACTGATACAGCTGTACGGCGGAGAGGGTCAGGACTGCTTGTCACCTTCGTGTTTACAGAGCTTCGCCCATCTCCTGCGCGCTCACATGAACTCCGAGAACCCCCAAATCCAACGCACGGCTCTGAGGATCATTAAACGGCTGGTGAGTCGCTCACACAGGAGCATCTGATGCAATATATCTAAATTTGTGCTCTGGCAGGAGAGAATCTTGGGGCTATTGAGAGATAATAAAATAATAACTAGACACAGACTTGCACACACTAACTCTCACAGACTCATACTGGGCTTCCTACTCTCCCGAATAATGTGCAGTTTCTCCAGAATGAGACTGACAGAAGGTGCAAGACGGATTGAGGGGGGGAAAGAAAATGCTGGGTTGTTTCTTCCTGTCAGTATCTGGTCAAGAGACTGTCCAATTTTGTGGGATAGTCAGTATGATTTGTTGCTCTGATGAAAGCCAACCTGGAAGAGAGTGCAGTGCAGCACAGCTGCTGCTCCTCAAACACAATCGATACGAGTTTGTTAGTTTTCTCACACCGAGTAGAAAACTGACATTTACTAAACTTAATTTCTACAAGGTGACAGGTTTTTTTTTTCTCTGCATTAACACAACAGTAATGCAGTGCCACCCCTTTAATTGAACCGTTAAATCAATAACTCTGCTGTGTTGGAAATATTGATTAGCTGCATTATTTACAAATACAGCCTTGAAACACGGGAGGGATATCTATTTTCATTCTGCCAGAGGTGCGCAATATATTGAATCGCAGTGTCGATATCTGTAAAAATGGGATCGCATAGGACTGCTCGGATGCAACATTTGGTTGGATATTTTATTTAGCGTTCATTGAATGCAAATTCTGTTTGCCAATACTATATATAGGCCTGCTGGATGGTGTTTCATTGATCTCAATACTCTGGTGACATGATGTATATTTTACAGTCACTGAGATGCTGAAGCCCATAAAGAATATTAAAGACATTGTAATAAAGGAAAGACGGGCAAGAGTTGGGAATGAGCAAGTTAACCGTAATAAATATCATCTTGCAATGTTAAATAGTACCATAATTCCCTATTATGATACTGCAGTAAAATAATAGACGATGTTCCAAAGTACAAGACGTACATTTCACTCTGTGATGCTGAGCCTGATACGCTGTTTTCCGGTGAAAACAGCGTATCATGTTTACTCTGTGATAAACATCAAGGTTCGCATCCTTACCTAATACATATATCGTTGCATACGTTCTTAGTTTACCATGTCTTTTTGTTCTGGTTCTAATGAGTTGTTAATTGTTATTCAATTTTTGATTAGCACCAGGACTTTATTTTGGGGCTGAGTTGACGAGAGAGTCCGACGAAAACACATTTTAAGTCGTCAACAGAAGGTTGAAAAAAAAAGAAAACATGTCTAATTTTTCTGTACACCTCTATGAATTATGCAAAATGCATCCCTAATGTTTTGGCTTGGCCGCAGGGTCATGAAAAAGTTTCTGCATGTGGGACGCAAGGTCAGCTGCCACCTTTGTGTTGCATGAACTGACCCAAGGCTGTGCCTGGAAGCTACTCTACTTTGTAGTTGTGCGTGAAAGAGGAAGGAGAGGACATTTGCATGTGTAGATATATTTGTAATTCTGCTCACTAATTAGTTCTGGCCATCTGAACCACCCACTCGCTCTCTCTCCGTGTCGCAAACCCCTTTTCTTCCCCTTTATTTGTCTGACAAATTTGTCATTTTGTGGAAGCTCCCTCATTACCCCAGTGCTGCCTCAGTGTGCCGTCTCTCTCTGACTCTCCACCCTGAGCAACACACGGTGCTATATTTCAGCTATTTCCTTGTAGCGAGGGGATGATTCACCAAGCAGCATCCCAGTGGAAATATAACTAATTTATTTGGTCATAAAAAAAAAATACCCCATGTCCTCGGCCCACAGCTCTTCTGTATTTCACACTAATGCACACATTGGAGTCATCGAATGTATGATGTTAAACACATTTTAGAGCCCTAATACTTTAAGCCTATTCATTTTAAATATCTGTGACTTAGCTTAGTGTTTCTGATGTTGTACAGCAATAGGTTTGGTTTGGCTGTGAATATCTATTAATTAGTGCCAAAGGCTAATAATGTTTACAAAGTTAGTGATTTAGATCAAAATGACCAAATCAGGGCCCCTGCACCACCTGAATATGAGAAATCAATAGCAGAAAATCCTCTGTGTGGCATTGTAGAATAGATGGAGTAAATCTGAACATTGATATTCTCAAACATCAAATGAGGAATAAACACAAACAACTTCTCTCCAAAATGGAAACATTTAACGGAACACTTCCAGGTAAAATACTTTAGTAAACAAACTCTTTAACTAGGCTAGCAACATTCAACTAAGCTAACAAGTAAAAGCGAAATAATAATAACGATTTTCTTTTTCTTTTTTTTTACTAGTAAAAAATATCTAAAAAAAAAATGATACAGTGATGTCGCAATTCAGCGAGAAGATGTATGTTTAATAAGAACCAAAGTATGTTTTGAGAAATTAGCCCTGAAAGGTCACAGTGAATAACAGCTGTAATGTTTTAAAACAAGCAGTTTAAATGCAACGCTGAGGGGGGAAATAAAACAAAATTTGAATAAAGTAATGTTTTGAAAATGATTTGCTGAAGTGAAAATCACGAACATTTTGGACAATTGATTCTCGGTGTTGTACCAACTGGCAATCACATCGACTGACTGGATGGCACGATGGACTAGCAAGATGGTGGCTTAAAAACCTTTATGAATCGCAAGATGGCAAACAATTGGCAGACGTGATGATGTCACACCTGGCATTAGCATTTCAGTTTAGCAAAGGAGGAAAGTAGCAGATGCGGTGCTATTTAGCACCTTTTAAAGAAACCCTTTTCCGTCTACTACGACTAATTATGGCGTAAACAGAATAAGCTGAGTGTTAAGCACAGCATAAAGTAACTGTGGTTGCCATCTTAGTGTCCTCAGAGCTCTTAGCGTTAGCATTATCAGCTGAGATAACAGACACAATGCAACAATTGTATAGGACATTTTCAGGAACATTTAATATAGGTGAATGAGAGGAGAGGAATGTAAAGCCCCCATAAAACAGAATAAGATCACATTACTGGCCTACCTGTGCTTAAATACTTATTGAAATAAAGTTTGAATCTCCGATGGCCTCAGCTGCGGCTCGCTCTAGGCCTGCTGCGGGCCGACACAGTTCAAGCAACACAATGAAAAGAACAACGTTTAAACTGTTTTATCCTAAGCTGATTTTCTCTGCCCAGACGCGTAAATCATTCTGATGAACGGAGGAACCGTGGCGGTCACTCTCAGTGTTGGAGGCAACAGGCGAGCAGAGCTGCAGGTCCCACCCCGTCTTTGTCGACCTAATCAGAGACACTGACTTTTCTTTACGAATCTGTAATAGTTCAAAAAAATCCCAAAAGTTATTTTATTTGTAGAAAAAACATAAATAAGACCCTACTTGGTAAATACCTGACCTATTTAGGCACAGGAGTTCACCTTTGTTTGGTCTCTAACCTGTTAATTGTACCATGCGATGTAGTGCTCCTTAATTTGTCTCCCGCATTCTGTCTCAAACACACACCTACTCACTGAACCGAGCGTCTGCCCTTCACAAAAGCTTTTTAATTATCTTTCATTGATTTCAGGCCTCAGTTAATCTCAATCAAAGATCCCGCTAATAGCTTTGAAACTGAAAAGAGGGGACGGAATTAAACATTTTTGAATTAGTGAAATCTGACTGCAATTTATTTTTACAAATTAAAAAGACTAAAAAAAAAACTGCTAATTCAATAAGATCGTGTGATAAGTTGCCAGAGAACGAAGCATTTATTAATTCCGTAGAGTAGTTTGTTTATTTATTTTTTTAACTTGTTCGTTTGCTTCTGGCAGCATGGAGTTAATGATCTGTGACATGTCTTCTCGTGCAGCAGGAAAAGCAAACTTTTCCACTTTTTGTCGTGTTTGAGCAGCCACAAAATGTAGTTAATATATTTTATCTGAGGTTTGTGTGCTAATCCAATTAAAAGGAGCTCATAATTTTAAAGTTAAAGAAAAACATAGTACCTCTAAATAATATCCAACGCAATTAACTACTATCAGAATTCACCTAATTAGTAGATACAGCCCTGTAGGTAATTTAATGGTAATACAAATACAGCAGCAGCCCTCGCTAAGTAGCTCCACAGATCCACGACTCTGGTGGGAACTCAAACGTCAAGGTTTTGATCGAAGCGCATCGCGGCCCAGTCAAAGGCCAGACCTAAATCCCATTAAAAGGATCAAAAACACGAAGCTCATGTTTTGCTCCTACGGTCATTGCTAATTTTTCATCAAACAACTTACAAAGTGCGCAGCCGTACATTCAAACAAAACGCATCCTTTCAGTCGTTCTGTCAGTCTATGAAACGTACATCTAAATGTTCTGTTATTCATGGATCATGTACAAGTGGCGAATCTGTTTCCGCGCTGTCAGGTACATTGTCACTTGTTTAAACTCGACGTCTGCCATGACAGCCCTGTGCTGTACGTCTGAGGAGCTGCATGTCTGTCTGTCAGCCGCAGTCTGACTGTCTGTCTGTCTGTCTGGGTTCGTCTCGTACAACTTGTGAGTTCAACATTATTGACTCGCTTCGTTCGTCACGTATCGAGTTGAGGGGCGAATGGAGGATGAGGTGGTAGAGCCAGGTTGAAGAAGGGATGTCTGTGTTTGGTTGGCAGGCACACATGAAGGTCCTTCAACGCCGATGGAGAAGGCAAAAAAAAAAAAAAAAAGTGTGTGTGTGTGTGTGCACTTGCGTGGAAAATAAGTGAGGGGAGCATCTTTTCTCTCCCCCTAACCCCGTTACTTAGCAACAACTGTACTGTGTCGCCACAGAGACAGACATGATGATGTCACCAGAGATCAGAGAAAGCAGGTTCTCCAAAACACAGTGACACGAATCCACTCATCAGCACACGGACAAGCAAACTCACACAAAGAAACACCGACACAAATAAGTTTTATTGTTAGTTGTTAAAGATTTGAGCTACAAAATAACTTTAAATGCAAAGTTAAGGGAGATTTTATCACTAAACTGTTTTCAGTTGTTTTTTTTTGTTTTTTTTTTTCTTTTTACTCTGGGAAAATACAGAGACGTCACTATGATGGGAGGCCTGACAGAGCAGGCGTAAAACCAGAGGAATCCCGGCAGGAGAGAACAAATCGCTCTCAGATAGTTTAGGGCGGGGCTTATGGACAGACTTCATAAGACTGCAGCATACGAGTCTATGGTCAGTCACGGAATCATAAAGTAGGTCCAGGAAGCCAAACCATCCTGACTATTTAATAACTAAACAGTACAGAAAGGGGCTTGCAGTGAGAAAGGTGAATTTTGAAATCTTTTATTAGTTTATTTTGAAATGATAGTAACAGAGTTGAGTGGCATGCCTTGTCAGTATCACGGACGAGTGAGCTTCATGCTTTTACATTCATGAGATGACTTACAGTTTACTGAAGAAATCCTTTTAATTCCAGAAAGAGCTTTTTTTTTTTTTTTTTTTTAAATGTACTACATCAATACTGTGAATTTCCTGCTTTGCAATGTAAGAGACGGAAAATAAAATCCTTCACACTTTTCGTTCTGTTTCTTTATTCTGTCAGAATAAAATAGTAATAATGTCCCTAGCCCAGGGATCGGTTTTAGGTTTTCAGAAGTGCAGAACAATTTTGATTCATTTCCAGAACCGTATACAAATAAACTCAACAGCCAGAATCGTAGCTGCTCTACCAGCCTGCATGTGCCACACACTAAGCTGTATTCTCTACCAGATTTAACGTTTTCCATCCCATTATCAGAATGGAAAGTACTGTGAAACCTTTTTTGCAGAATCTTTCTCTCTCTCTCCCTATTTTTGTCTTTTTAGATACAAACTACAGAGCAGTCTGATTGGCTGGAATGTCCTGAAGGAACGGGCCTGACCAATCTGCTTCAGGATATTGCCGAGTCCAACAGGTGCGTCTTTCTGATGCGGAATGCTTATCTTTATCCGGTCCTGAAAGGTTTATTGATTGAAAGCTGAAGAAAAAAAAATACAGTGGCATCTGGCAACAAGTGGAATAAACGGAAGAATGAAAATGATGTCCTTCAAACTCCAGTGGACAGAGCAGGTAAAAAAAGTGGCTCGGGTAAAAGATTTGGCAAACTGTAATTTTAACAACATTGCGATGTGAAGTTGTCACAGCTGCAGCTCTTGTGGGATGTTCATGAAACTAGTGGAAAAACAAACAAGTTGTAGATTGTGGACGTTTTTGTCTCAGGGAATGTTGTACAAAGACGGGGAGCTTGCAGAACCACCATGATGGTTTTTTTTGTTTGTTTTTTTTTTAGGAAAGTTCTAATTGAGAAACTTGGATCTCGTCATTCAGTTGGATTTTGTTTTTTACATCCATCTAATGCTGCTGTATTGTTCCATATCCAGTAAAACCAGTAGCCTCTTTGGCCAAGATGACACCCACTGACATGCTGCAGAAGTGGCTCGAGAACCGATTGGAGAACTTGAGGTGTTGATGTTTTAATTATCACGATCGCAGACTGGTAGAGAACTTGTGTGATGTTCTGAGTGAGCCCGTTCGGTCTATGTACAGACACATTCTCTTTGCCTCAAACCAATTTGTGGTGCTGGAAAACATACCAATTACCAGTGTGGACAGTGTAAATATTTGTAATAGCGCACAACCAGAGGAATTAGCCTTCCTTTCATCCCCAGCAGCTCTTCTCCAATGCGTTTCCGGATAACCGAGCCCGTCCAACCTGTTTCTTAGAGCGAATTGTCATTTCCTTAAGAGCAGTTCTCATCTGTCAACAGCTGCTCATGAACCTTTTCCTCCTGTGTATCTAAGTAGTGTTTGTGCTGTCAACCGTATTCTACTATTTCCCCATCTCATTTCAAAACATCTTTGCTCTTGGGAAACACAATAAGAGGCTTTATCCTTTTCAACCTTTTCAAAATCACTGACGTACTTAGGGTTTAGTAACGTTGCTTGGTTAGCGTCACGCAGATTCCCTTACTCGTAACCCAGAGTTGTTTTTGTTCTGTCTAAAGGTAAAATGCCTTTCAACAGGCTCTGTTAGCGGAGTGTCTGGCCTGCTGAGTCGCCTGTCCGGCCCACTCCTCTGCCGGTACTCTGGGACCAGCAGAACAAGTCAGACCCTACGAGAAGCTTTAACCTCCTACTCACACAGTTTCTTGACTCACGTTGACTGAAGCACATCAATCCTTTCACTATTAAAGGTTTGCTATTGCAGGAAGCGTGAAAAAAAAAAAATCGGTTTTCGTGTGTTTTGCCCTGAAAATGTATTCAAACTCCTCGAACTTTATCCACATTTGGTCAAGTTACGCCCTCACTCTTCATTGATTTTTGAAGAAACATTGACGTTACGTTGGTTTAAGTGTTTTTGGCAATAAAAATCTGAAAAGCGCATCTGTAATCAACAGGTGTATTTTTCTGCTCTACATGTGAAAAATGAGATTTTTGCCCCTTTTTTTTCTGTCCTATATAAATAAAACTCTTGTCAGTTTCAGTAGAGGCCGATTGTGAGAAGCAATTTTCAAAATTTGCCCCACACTCACAGTTAGAGTTAATCTGATCTATTTTCCTCTGACTGTGGTAGCAGAGTTGTTGTCCTGCTGGAAAGTGAATTTCTACCCCAATCTTCTGCAGCTTCTAACCTCTTTATTTTTATTTTTTTACCAGTATTGAGTCATCCGCCATCCTATCAAGTCCCACCAACTTCCCTGTCTCTGCTGAAGATATAACATGCCCACAGAACATGCTGCCATTACCATGTCACACTCTTGAAACGGTGTGATTGACCAGCTCTCCACCAGATTCTCAAAGCTTGGGATATTGTTTTATTGCCTGACTCGACTCTAAAACATCCTCTCTGACCGGTTTGCTGTGCGATGCTGTTTATTCACTCATGTTCACAGAACAGCTACATTAGCACTGAGAATGAGGTTTTAACTACAATTAACCAATCAGGTGGCTTCTGGCAGCATCTGGTTGCACTGGATTTTATTTAAGAGTGACAGCGTACCAGAGGGACAGATGCACACGCAACGCATTTCAGCTGTGTGTTTTTGTTTTTGGAAAATTTGAGCAGTTTTCTCCGAATTCATTGTTATCAACTAATGTGTCGCATAAAATCCCACCGAACATACGTATGAAAACTTTTTTTTCTTTTTAACACAACATCTGTTCCTTTAACGTATGTCAGTTATGTCTTTCACGTCTTGTCTGAGACAAAACTCACTTTTCTTGTTGTCGGAGAAGAAAAGAACAGGAGGTCAGATAAAAATCTCACAAAACAGACAGAGATGTAAAATACTCTTTCACTAGTGAAGGTCTGACAGTTTTTGGTAAAAAAAAAAAAAAAAGAAAGAAAACTTCAGTCACATAGCAGAACATGTTTTATCCATTCACTAGTAGTGATGTGTAGTTATTAAAACCAATAACCAACATCTGTAGGGTTACTGCTAACCATCCATCGTGTGTGTTCCCATACGTGCACCTGTGTCGCCGCACCGGGCTGCTTTTCCTGAGTGTGTGGGCTGAATGTTTGCTCCCTCTTTGAACCGAGGGTTTTCTCACTATAGCGACCATGCTTCCTTTGATCCTTTGATGTATGAGACCAGCGACCTCTCACACACCAACGCACGCACGCCCACGTGCGCACTGTGCCGACACACACAGGAGCACAATTAGTTGCTCTCCCCCTCCTCTGCATCCAGATTGTGTCTCTCAATCACACACAGATTCTGCCAGATCAATATTAAAGGTGTATTGTTGGTCTGCCATTGAGGCTCCTTTTACTCGACCCGCCCTCTCCACCTCTTTTCTCCTCCGCCGCCTCTTTTATTCCCCCCCACCCGCTCCCCCCGTCGCATTCGCAGCCCCGTATCTCCAGCATGCACTGCCCCTCTCCATTTCCCTATTTTCCTGACCTCCTCTCCTCGCCTCACTTTCCCGTTTCTCTGGCAGATGAAAGCAAAAATCAGCTCTCTGCTTTGAAGTGGCGAGGCTGGCGCCCTCCCACCCACCCACCCATCCAGCAGTAGGGAGAGGGAAGTATAGGTTTTTAGGAAAAAAGGGGTAGGAGATGAGAAGAGCCGTGTGGAGAGAAGGAAGGGGACAGGAAGAGGTGGGAGAGGTTTTAATTGAGAAGATGAGAGGAGTTTGGGCAGTGACAGAAGAGGGGAAAAGACGTGATTTGGAGGGAGAGCGGAGGTCGGGGCCTAGATACTAATGATGTCATTGTGCTTTTACCATGGCAACCTGAGGAATGCTTTTTTTTTTTTTTTGTAAACCCTCAAGCCCAACCGTCTGCAGAGGGAGGGGCGTCACTTCAGCTCCTGAAGAAAAGCCTCGAGCCCCCCGCGCCTCCTTCAAATCTGATCCTGGCTCACCGCCACGTTCAGGTCGGTCAAAGCTGCCGCTAATGCTAAGGCGCTCGGATATCCGCGCCGACATAAAACGCAGCGCGCAGAACCAAAAACGCTCCTTCTGTAAATAACTTTGTCTAAATTTTGGGACTCAGAATTCGTGAAGCAGCTGCAGCAGAAAATCTGCTGGAGAAATCTTTGACGTTCAGCAGCTGTGGAGTGATGAGGCAGGACCAGAAACAAACTAAAAAAAAGGGGGTGGGGGAATTACGGGTTGATTTTTAGTAAGGTCCTGGCAATATGTTCCAGAAACAAGTGAGCATCGAAGGGCACCATCTGCTCAGCTGTGATCTGCCCCCCTTGCTGCTACATGTGGTGCGGACAATGCTGAGCGTTGCTAACAATGTACTCAGAGCCTCTTATAATTTTCCTTCAGTTTTCTCCCTGTAATGTAAGAAGCTGCTCATTGTCTGTGCTGATAATCTAAAACCTATAAATGCAGAGGAATCGACGATGACCAACCAGTTGAAAACTCAAAAACTCAGTTCATATTCTGTTTTGTGGGTGCGCCATGCAGTGAGGCATAATGTCTGCGATTCATTCAGGCTGCTGGAAGGCGAGAGAGAGCAAGTCTTTCTGCAGAAACCAGCGAAGCTAAACGTATTACTTTTATGGTTTTGCTGTTTTATACTTTTCGGCCTCAGTCTGTCGGGGGAGCAAAGCGTTTTAAAATGCCGGTAAAGTTAAGGTGTAGATCTAATTTCTTGAGGGAAACGCAAGAAAAATGTATTGGTGTGCTAACAATATGAATTACTTATAAAATATGCTAACGACAGTTTAAGATTCCAACATTAAAAGCCTCTTTTACAGGAACTCCTCTTTCACATATTTGTTATGGCCAGAAATATGTTCCTACTGTAAATAGCAAGATTGGAAACTAATATTTCAGGCCTGTAAACATATCTTATCGTATTATATTTGTAAATTAAGAGTGGCCCGATCAGATATATTGAAAATCAGCTAATAATTCAGATCATTTCTACTAGAACCAATTTTAGCTCGGCTGTTACTCCTCGTCCTCGGCGTAGGAGTAACAGCCATGCGTAGTGTGTATTTGCTAGCAGATCGTGTGAGGATGTAATCGGTGACCAAACTCTGTGGCTTGAACTCACTCGCTTCACCCAAATGCCAAAACTTTCAAGGGTTTGCGAGGCCTCTGGGGAACGTTTTGATGAGATCAATTATGAGGATGGTAATTAAGTTAAGAGGCGTGAGCGGACCTGTATGAATGAATCTGTGTGAGTTTCTTTCTTTCTTTTTTTTTATCGAATTACTGCAATAATTGAACTTTCAATGATAATGCTGCTTATAGATACACCTGTATTTGGAGTGCTAAGTGGAAACCATGTTTCATTTTTTTTTTCTATTGATTTCATCATGTGGCTCCAAGTCCAGATCAGTGATTTTGTGAAGCATTTTGTGTCTGAGCCGTTACGTTGAGCTGATGATGGATTTTCTGAAAAATCTTTAGTGTAGCAGAGCTTACTGAGGACTTTATGCATTCATGTTATTATTACAGTTAGAATGTTGTCTGTAAAGTTCTATGATTTTGATATAAGTACAAACAGAACAAATGGAACGTTGTACTTGATTTTAATTGCAGAATATTATTCCATTTTGCTCGTCTGTGCTTTATAAGGTAAAACAAGCATGCAGCTATCCAGAATATATGTTATATGTTGGATACATTTATTGTTTCCGTCTCCATGCTGAGGTTATGAATAATACATATGTATATTTTTCGTTTTAGGTGTCCTGCCGATGTGGCCACACGGGCTGCAGAAATCCTCCAGGAGCTCTCTGGATCCTAGACGTTTTTCCGTCTTTCAACCTTCAGTGACCCCAACAGTAACGGCATTTTCTCTGTTTCTAAATCCAATGCTGATTGCACGCTCAGAAAGTTTGTTTGGGACTAAAACATCCTGAGAAACAGGATTTTTGTTTCGCTGGTCCTTGAAAATCAATCGGATCTCAACATAGACACTCGGTTGGATTTGACGTTTTGCTTGTTTTAATAAATGTGTTTTAATAAATTTGAGTCTCAGTCAGCAGCTCCTGTATGCGAAGAGCTTTACGCGCTACTAACTCGCGCAGTTCGGATATGGGTCGTTCTTCTTGACTCCCTTCATCCATAAATTGGATCAGCGACGGTAAAGAATATTGCTGTGTCACCAGAGTTGACGGCTCATTTGAAAACATCCATCACTCTGCACAGGATTACATCATGAGCAGTAATTTGGGCTGTCACATGCATCACAGCGCTGACCTTGGAGTCTATTTAGATGCTCCCATTTGGCTTTAATGACAGAATATTGACTCATTATATCAGCCCGCAGCGTGTTTGCATGTGTGTTTGTGTGTGTGCTGGGACAGTCAACAATGAATACTTGACTCTGCCTCTACAGCATAGAGCTCTGCACGCAGAAATAAACGAGCTCAGATTAAGACAGACCTGTGTTCATGTTGGCCTCTTCTAACTGGAGAACCTGTGATAAATGATTGGGATTTCATTTAAAAATATAAATACTTTGCACTTTGTACGTTTAGAGTGTGGACGAGGTCAGACGCGGTAATACAATCTGAGCACATGCAACACAGGAGAGTTCATCTATTAATGACAGCTGTGCAGCGAGCTTTGGAAAAAGGATTTGCCAAGTGTGAAATCCAAGTGTCCACACACACAAACACACAGTCACCTGCAGTTTCACAGGGCATCAGTTCGGCGTCAACGGGAGCCCGGAGCTGTGGACGGCTCACAGCTGCGTCTGCTGCTGTTGCACGACGGAGACTTCAGCGGGAAAGCGAAATGCCACTTAAAAAAAAACTCGGCTGTTGACGTTCCGATTGAAGAATATACGGAAAATGTCAGGAGACTTTCTAGAACAAAGTATGACGGCGTATTAGGGCCGTTGCAGATAGAAAATACACTATAGATGCAAAATCTCTGATTTTCTAGAAAAAAACTTGAACATTTCTGAGTTTCAAAAGTCAACTCGAGTTTTTTTGGGGTAGAAATTTACTTTACAATGGCCGTAATATGCCGATGTACAAAAAGCCCAACTGTTTGCAGTGACATTCCTAATCACAGTCTGTTTACATAATTCCCATATAGCCTGGAAAACGGAAAGTAGTGAATAACACTTCCAGTGTTTCCTCCTAATTCTACTGTGTTTCCATTCACCACACTTTGACTTCTTTCTTCATTTCAAGCTTATTAATTTCAGATTCATACTTTTAAATGCATTTCTATCAAGTAGAACATGAATGTAAATATGCAAGTTGGAGGTTAATTATCTTTTTGCAGGCTGTTTCCCCCCGATAAACCAAATAAATCAAGAGTTTGGAGTTTTTACAAAGCAGCTTTGGTTTTTGTTTTTAAGAGTTTGGAGTTAGCGTTTGCTTTCTCCAGGTATTTACATGCTTTAGACGAGTAAAGTTTTTATAAATGATGTGATCTCAGGGTCACTACAGTCTCCTCGAGTTGACCCCAGTGTGCTGTTTAATGAATTGTTACAGTGGGGTGAAATAGTGCATTAGTGTAGTCAGTATTTTCAGAACTTGGATGTCATTTCTATGGCCTTTGTGTTGATGCCAGGTCTGTGATGCAGTAGGGTCACAACTCGAGAAGTTTTCTAATCTATCCGACACTTGAAGCAGAGTTACAAGTCTGAATGGTTTTACTGGTCCCGCCTGCACAAAAATACCTGTGAATCTGCTAATTAGTCTGGAAAAGTATAAACTATTGACATGAAAATGTGTACGTTCCCAGAATATCCTTTTAAAAATCTGAAATGTTATAAAGGCTGTGGTGCTGAATAAGTGAAGGAGAGTTTAAGCCCCAGTGAAAAGTTTGTCAAAACCAAACTTCTCACTGAAATGAGACAGACACCTGAGTGAAATGACAGTCCGTTTTATTGTTTCAGAACACAGCAGGCTACAAGCAACCAGCGCCTCACTACTTCACCCCTTAGTAACAGCAGACCAATCGGAGCACGTCTCCACCCCTGTCCTTAGACACGCCCACCCAGCTCGGTCAGCTAACCCCCCTTTGGAACAGCTGGGACACGTCGGTGTCCTCCTTTAAAGCAAGAAAATAGCTCAATATTTGGATCATGATTTCCAATTCATGTTTTTTTTTGTTTTTGTTTTTTTTTTTGTACAAAAGCTACACAATGTTACACTTGATCATTAGAATACAATTCAACTGATTAACCTTTAGTGTTTGGACACCATTTAAAATCTCATCCAGTTCTTTTGGATGGAGCATCACCACTTAAAAAGAAAAACAAAAAACACTTAGACTTAAAATACAAGGGACTAGAAAAAAAAACTAAACAAAAAGATGAGTATCATAATGCAGAAAAATGAAAAAGCAAGCTACGTTCAGTTTGTACCATTACATACTTAAAATGGAGTAAAAAAGTAAAACAACCCAAAGTATTAAAAATGAAAAAAAAAAACAAAATACATAAAAAAGTTGTTGGAAAGAAAGAAAGAAAAAAAAAAAAAAAAAGCTCATTGAGATCAAAATCTGTGTTTCGTGTCAGGATTAAAGTCGGCCTTCGATGAAGCCGAGAGACCAAAACCGAACCGCACTAAAGAAACAAAAATCTACTTTGTCCCAATGGAGATCCTGTAGACAGGAAACTGCTTGCTGTTGTTGAGTCATCTTCAGGCACTTTCTGAGACCCCGCCTCCTCCATATGGGCGAATCACGATGCAGGTTCATCCAGATCACATGATACAGCTGGAAGGAGAAGAGAAAAGAGGGAAAAAAGAAAAAAAAGAAGGCGTTCAAGGAGAGGAAGTGGAGGCTACTGGGTCTGGTGGAGGACCACACACAGAGATCAAACGCCACATCACACAGCTTCAGAGCAGGAGCCGTCCGGACATGCAACAGCCAGAGTGAGTCTCCTCCTCCTCTTCCTAATATTTATCTGGGATACTCCCCACTGTGCTGCTACAAAGTGGAATGAGAAGTGGGTCTTACCTAGTAGAAAGTGTAGTGTAATGGTGGTCTTGGTATTTACAGGTCGGTATCAAACCAGGCCAGTTGGTTTGAGTCGCCAGGTGGAAGGCCCTCTATCAGCTCGGGGGCGTGGCCCAGGTCAGGCAGCCCTTCTACAGGTGGGTAGTCCTGGCCTGGGTGGTGCCCTCCACCCAGATCATGGTCCATCATGGGCTCCATGCCCATGGCGTCCCCTGCGTAGCCCCCAGAGTGGAAGGGACGATAGTTTGGGTCTGGGGGGGGGGCGAGGGTGGAGGAGAAGCAGGGGAAGCAAAGCAGCTGTTAGAAGCATGTTAAAAACCACACAGTCACACGGTAGTACGATCATTTCAACGAAACGCCGCACAGCAACACAGCACACAGTTCATCCGCCGGCAGGCTGCACGGTGGCTCGTCGGCCCACATGTGGAAGCAATTCAGTTTACTTGGTGCCGAGGCGGCGGGATGGTAAATGAGTTCACCAACATTCAGCAAGTTTGGAAGCAGAAATGCAAATACGACCCGGCGACTGTTCCCTCTAACCTGCTGGTAAGTAAACAGAGCAGCAGACTGGAACTTTCTGTGACGTCCCGGCCATTAAAAATACCGTACACACCAGGTAGTTACTGACGTCGCACACCAAGCTCAACAAAGCTGAAGCTACAAAGATTTCCGCCGAACTGTCCTTTAGATCTGAAGTAAGACTAAGTGGGTTATGAGCTCAGCTGCTCTGGCGTGTTGCAGAAGCATAAACTCACCATCTTGTCTGTAGCCCAGAGGCTCTCCCTGTGCTCCGATGTCCAAACCCAGGTCTCCAGTCTGTGGAAATGCATAAAATGTGTGAACAGAGAAGTAGCAGTCTGGACGATAAAGACCATTATGAGAAGAAGAAGAAAAGGCTGCCAGTACCTCATTCCAGGACATTGCTTCCGTCCTGAACAGAGAGCTGGTCAGCTCCACGGACAGGCGCTTCTTGTAGTCTTGAGGTTTGTCCTCCGACATGCGGAACAGAACTGCTGCTGCGTATGTTGCTGGGGAAGGACAAGAGGGTTGGCTTTTATTACACAAACACTACCGTTCCTAAGGCAGGGCGATACAATGATTTGACATGATTAACCACATTTTTGGTTTTTGAAGATTTAGTTTTTAGAAAATCTGGATTTTTGCTTCACCAATTCACTCCAGAGTGACGGCAGCTGCTGAGGCCGCCATCTTTCTTGACGAGCGTTTTTTTTTTTTTTTTTTTTTTTTTACAGCTTCTATTCATTTGGATTTTCAATTCAGATCAACTCTGATAAAATACAAAAGGTCATGATGAGGTGGTTTCACCCTCCTATCGCCCAAGAATTAAGTCATAACAAAGTCAGATTAATACGAGAATAAAGTCTGATTACCAAAATAAAGTCATAATAGTAAAACGAAGTAGTAATTTTATAAAAACTCCAACAGGGAAAGTAAAAAATTATTCAGGCTTTTCTTCCCGCTCATTAAAAACAATAATTTTAAGACGATGGATATGGTAAAATGACATTTATATTCTGCTAATATGACAAAAGGCCCTGATAGTGGCCTTTTGTCATATTAGCAGAAGGGATGATTGAATTAAAAGCCGCTTTTTTTTTTTTAATTTTCTGTCATTTGTCTTTTTTAGAACACAACATGAAGAAAATTTTAATTAAAAATCGGAAATGGTACGAAAAATTTAAATCAAAAAATGCTTTGGAAATTGATTTTACTTTTAAGCCATATCGCCCAGCCTCAATAGTCCCTATGGTTCATTATCCAAAATAAACTTTTGCATTGATTTAGTGTATAACCAGTTAGGTAGCTGTTAAACACAGAAACATAACGAAGAAATAATAAGCAGGCATTCCTCTGGACGTACCAACTCCTTCGTTGCGGCTGTGCAGCAGCTCTGTGAGCGGGGCGCTGGCTCCCTCGGCCTCGATGGCCTCTGCCACCTCTTTGTCCTGGGCCAGCTCACAGAGGACGCCTGCTGCTACGCGCTGGATGTTCTCGATGGGAGAGTACAACAGCTGCACACAGACAGAAACTCGCAGTCAAATTCGTTCCTACATTTCTACCGCCACACTTTAAAGGAACAGACAACAGAAGACATACCTGTACAAAGAGTGGGATGGTGTTGAGGCCTCTGATGACCACTCTGTTATGGAGATCTCTGGCCAGGATATGAAGTGCTCCTGTGCAGCCCTCCACGATCTCCTCCATACGGACTCCCTCCTGTTAACACAAACACTCCATCAGGACCCGGGTAAGCCCAGCACCGCCTGCTCATCCTGCCCTCCACAGGATGTCATTAGAGCTCTTGTGGCCGCTCTGTAAGTGCGCGAGAGCTTCTGGAGGATCGTCTTATTGCTATGACGACGGGAGTTTAGCGTGAGCTGCTCTTACCACAAACTGCTGCTGTGTGCCTCCCATGCTGGTGCGTCTCTGCGTGTCCTGGTGGGCTCTGACCAGCAGCTGGACCAGTCTGGGGATGGCGCCCTGCTCCCTCAGGGGGGAGTGATTGGCGGGGCACAGGGCTAGGTTACGGATCAGACCAACTGTAGCCTGATGGGAAATAACACGGCATGTGTAAGATGCATGCTTTCCACTGAGCACCGCTGTGGAGTTAACAAAAACCTCAAGACATAAATCTAGAAAATGCTCATTGCGTATTTTAAACATAAATTAAGAGCAGGAGCGTGTGCTTGCGTACCTTGATGAGGGGCCAGTGTGATGGTGGATGCAGTAACTTGACGACCACAGGCAGGCCGTAGTGCAGCCGCACAGCATTCTGGGCCATCTCGGCGTCCTGATGTCGAGACGTGAGATGGCGCAGGGCGCAGATGGCTGGCTCTGTGATGTCTTCTCTGTCTCCGGCCCGCAGCACGGTGCGAACCAAGGCCTCAATGCCTCCAACCTGAAACGCGCAACAGATGAATGGATGAGGCATGAACAGATTACAGGGTTCCGACCTTCAGGTTTACAGAGATTCATGCGCAAAAACAAAAACATTGCTGAAAAGTAGAGGGAGCTATTACTGACCGTAGGAATACGTAGCTGCGTTTACAGTGCAAACGTGAGCAAGACTCTGCTGATATTCCTCTAATGTTGAAAAAACTATTTCGCAATTGTGGTTTTTCCGTTAAATAAGAAACGCAACTGAAACCACATGAACACGTTTGATCACGCTACAGGTCATCTAAAAATTACGCCGCCTTGTCATCCGCCTTCTACCACTTCCTGTTTTCATGGCAGTTTCTAAAAAAAACACTCATTATGATACTCCTGGAAAACCAGTTCATCCTAGCACAAAAACTGCAAGTTTTATTCAAAACTGCCACGTTTCCATTAAATAAATTTATTTTTGTCGTTCCAATTTGCATAATTCTATGTGTCAACGGACACGCAGCAAGTGACTGACTGCAGTTTAATAAAGAAGAATGTGCAAATGAGGGCAATAAACTGAGTGTAATCTCACCTGGCAGACCATCATTTTGTTCTTATAGTTGTTACAGGTCAGATTAGAAAGGATCCCAGCAGCACAGGTCACCACATTGATGTCGTCACTGCCGAGCAGCTGAACCAGAGTTCCCAGGAGACCTTCCATTCCCTCCTGGGAAGCAAACAAAAGACAGCTTCACATAGACACTGGGAACTTCAGATAAAGAAAAATTATTCTAATCTTATATTCTGTCTAGTAAGAATGAATCCTGTAACTGTGCAGTCTTGTGTTCGGTCAAACAGAGTTGCTGCAGCTGCCCTCACCTGTTTGGTGGCGGCGTCTGACAAGTTCCTGAGGGTCCACAGACAATTCTGGACCAGCCTCTGACTTGGGTCTGTCAGGTGGAGACCCAGAGCCTGCATGCCTCCTGAACAGACACACAGTGTTACATGTGGAACGGCCTGCTGCTGGGAAATCCACTCAACGCAAACGGTTCCTTAGTGTTAAAGACATACCAGCTTCAACAATGGCCGGTTTGTTACTGGAGCACACCGACAGAACCTTAAGGACGCGGCTTGTGGTCCACAGGAGCTTCTCGTACGTGTAGGTCCTCATGATGTTGACCAGCGCTTGGGGGCCACCACTCGCCAGAATAATCAGCTACACACAAACAAGACCAGGTTAGGCTCTTTCAGAGCTGCTCTGACATGTAGCTTCCTCCCTCTGACCTCTTCCTCACCTTGCTTTCCTGGTTTCCATAGGCCAGTATCTGCAGACAGTCAGTGGTGATGGCCAGGAACTTAACATTGGTTTTGCTGAGCAGAGCCACCATTTTCTGAAGACCGCCGGCCAAGCGGACGGCCATCTTGGCTCCTTCTTGGTGCAGCAGAAGGTTGTGGAGGGTAGTGATTGCGTAGAACAGGACGGAATCCACCGGCGAGCTGTGGAGGAGAAACCGTTTGGTTACACAAAACTCGACAAGTTGGGAGACGCTCGCTACCGGTGGGAATCATCCCTGCGCCGCCTTACCCGAGCATTTTAACTAGAGCTGGTATTCCTCCGGACTTAAAGATGGCCAGCAGCCCCTCTCTGTGGTGGGACAGGTTGTGCAGAGCTCCTGCCGTGCAGCGGGCGGTCTCCATGTCGTTGGTGTTCTGCATGGTCCTGACGATCGCAGAGACCATCTGAGGGGAGCGCATGATGGCGTGACGAGAGGCTTCCTTCTTGGAAAGCTGGTGGACCATCACTGCTGCTTTGTTAACTACCACCTGGATGGAAGATGGAATGATGTGTCATTTTGATCACTGTGTTAAAAAAAAAAAAAGAAAAGCTCTGGGATAGGGCTGGGCAATGAACTGATTTTATTGATTAACTGAATTTTTGGTTTTTGAAGAGTTACTGTAAAATAAAAACTTAATCCTGATTTCAGAGTGATGTCAGCACGCCATGGGCAGCCATCTTGTTTGACAAGTGTTTTTTTACAGCTTCTGTTATTTAAGTTTTGTATTTAGATCAACTCTACTACGCTTTTTTTTTTAACAAAATCATAATACAAGAATAAAGTTGAAATAATACGAAAATAACATCTCAATATTATTAGAATGAAGCTGTAATAGTTGGAGAATGAAGTAGTACATCTGTGAGAACTCAAACACAAAAGATAAATAAAAAATATTTAATTTTTTTTAAATATCGTCTTATGTAATGTTTTTCTAAATGACAGCCAAAAAAAAAAAAAAATAATTAAGATCAAAAATCAGAGATTATATTTCTCAGCCACATTGCCCAGCTCTAATCTGGGCCAAACATTTCTGAGGATGATGACCTGGTCCTCATCGTTGAGTAGCTTGGTGAGTTCCGGTATGGCTCTGGTGGCCAGCTCGGCATCATCTTGGTAGTTGATCAGATTGACCACAGCGTGTTTGAGCATCTGTGATGGCTCCGCCAGCCTCTGGACGTTGGTGGGGTTTGTAGCGTCGTACTGCGTGGACGGGATCTGCATGCCCTCCTCCAGAGTCTCTGGGAACATGGCCGCACGCACCCGCTGAGCACGCGTCATGGCGTACTGGCCGTCTATGTCTAGGACAGAGAGAAGGGATGTTTAATCACTCAACGTTGGCTTACTTTAACCCAGTGGTTCCCAGAGATTTTCTGGGCCCCCCTATGGATTACAATAAAAATACCCCCTCCCAAAAAAAAAAAAAAAAAAAAACATTCAACTGGGCGCATCGTTCAACCAGACATAAATCTGTACACATATTTTGTTTTCAAACTCCACCGAAGTTCATTTCACACTACAGGTTGCAACAAAACACACTACAAACCATCTTTACAGTGAAACGCTTTTGTGTAACTTTTTTTTTTTTCCCCCATTTATTCATACCGCTTCCCGCAGCCCCCTCGCCCCAGGGGGCGCGTCCCACACTTTGGGAACCACTGCTTTGAGCATTGCTTCCTAATCGTCCATAAGGAGGCAGAGAACAGGTGAAACCTACCTTGTACTTGGTCCTGGGAGAAGTTCTGGTTGAAGCCCTGCTCCCACTCGTACAGGACCTGGTTGTTGTCCAGGTCGTCCTCCTCTGGGTTGCCTTTCCCGCTGAGGGAGGGAGCCGTTGTGGTGGCCCCTGAATGAATCCCTGAATCCAGGTAGGACTGCTGCTGCCAGTGGCTGACGGCCGCCTTGCGGTCCGGCTCCATGGTCATGTCCAGTTCCATCAGATCAGCTGAGGAGACGCAAATTCAGCCAACTTCAGAGTCACTTCATCGAACCACATCTAGCCAAACATTCAAACTGGACTCGATAGACGAATATTTGTGCTCAAGAATAGGCCTGTCGCAATGACAAATTCTGCTGGACAATAAATTGTCCCAGAAGTTGTTGCGATAAACAACAACACTGTTGTTTTGAGAGCGTCTTCAAGTTATATAACAATGGAAGAAAACATTCTCAAAGATCAAACTTTAATTTCTAATAAACATTTAATACTGGAACTGCAAGACATTTGAAATATCCCAAATAAAACAAACACAAACAAAAAATAAAAATAAATTATAATTATATAAAGACTTTTGTCATCTGGCTTTTTGTAGAAAGAGAGAAATAGAAAAACGATAAATCATCCAAATGGAACTCATTGAGTTTGTTTTAATTTATCATGCGATTATTTGATTTATTGTCACAGACCTAAGATGACCCCAGAACCCCAACAACTCACCCTGGGAAGCCATGTTTCTTTCTCAAACCACACCCAACACAGCTTCCTGATCTGCAGAGGGGAGAAAAAAAAACAAAACATCAAATTGTCAAACATTTCTACTTCCATCTTCACATTACACAGCCGACATTCACTCAAAGAGGAAAGTGCTAAAAGAGCAGCTGAAATTAAAGATGATACTAGTTCAAAGGAAACGGCCCAGACAAGTGGCTTTATAGTGTTTTCTTTTTCTGCCTCCTCCCTTTCTTGGGTTTCCTCTTCCCGTTTCAGACAGATACGCGAACAGTTGCGGCTCGCACACAAAAGCCTCCATTAAGGGCAGCAGCTACCAGCGAGGAAGGACGAGGGAAGTGCAGCGCCGGGTGGAGAGAGGAGGCAACGGGAGGGAGGAGGGCGCTCGCATTCCTGAGCTGGCTTTGAAGCCGAAACCACACACTGCTGGAAAGTAAATACTGGCAATGGCAGGAGAGGTAGAGCAAGCAGAAGGGATTAATTTAGCAGGGGAAAAGGGGGCAAAACTGAAAACGGGGCATTTTCAATTCACGCTGGAAGATAAATGTTATGACAGAAACAAAAGTTGGAGTAAAGAAAAAATGTCTACAAAGGTCTGTCAAAATAAGAGGAGTTTGAACCGGTGGAGTCGGTATACTTTCAAAAACCACCATGTGAAAATTAACACAACAGTAAATAGGCGAATAAATGCTTTCTCTTTACAACTGTCTGAACGTCCCTTCAAATTAAAGAGGCGCCAAATGAGAGACTGAAGGGAAAACGCATTTAAACCGATTAATGAGACAATAAAACTAAAGTACATTTCCTACAGTATACAAAGCCAGCTACAGCTTCTACCCAGTAAAATAAAAACACAAAACAGCAAATAAAGTCACTCAGTTTCCATCTACTGGCATGTTTGTCCACAGGTATAGAGGTCAGGGTGACAGTGCCACCGTAAAGACTACAGCTTTTGGGGTTTTTTTATCTCAGAAGTTTGAATTCAGATCAGGAAATTGTCTCATTTCATCATTTCTGATGCTGCTTGCCACCAACTCTACCAGCCAATACTTTAACTTGACCAAAAACTCTCAGCATTTATTAAAAACGGCACATGTGAGACTATGTGAGGAGACCAATGAGCCAAAGTACAACATGAAGTTTTTTCTTTTTTCTTTAAATAAGGTATTTTTGAACAACATGCCACATTAATGTTCATGAACCCAAACAGAACCGATTTAGCAGAAGGTCTGTTTTAACAAGAGTTTTGAAAACTCTTGTAGAAAATAAACTTGCTGTAGACTTTAACCAAAGGAAACAACAGGCTCTGCTACAGAAACAAAACCTCTGAAGCACTCAAAGAGAAAACCTGTCAGTCAACACAAGTAGTTTGACTCCTACAAACACCCGTCCATCTTGCGTCAAAAATCACAGCAGTGACTAAAATGACAGGATATTCACAGGAGGGGAGGTCTAGTTTCTGTCTGAGACAATTACAGAACAGTCCCTCTGACTTCGCTTAATCACATGTAATTAAACCACATGCAATTTTCCAGGAGACAGAGGTTTTCTGGGGTCTGTTGCTCATCCCCTCTTTAACACCCACAGGAATGAGAGCGCAAATCATTTAGAGACACACAGGTACAACTGTGTGTGTGCGTGTGTGTGTGTGTGGCTGTTTGTCCTGTGATGGACTGGTGGTGAACCGACGACCTCTAGAGATGGAGACCAGTCCCCGTCATCCTTCCAGGATAAGTGACGGGTTGATTGAGCTCCTTTTGAGCCAATCTCCTGTTTTTTGGTTTTTTTTCTCCTTTAAAAATGGTTTACTTCAATTTCCACTGAATAAGTTGCTAGTTTGAAGGCACATTTTAGCTCAGCAAAACTGGAAACAGGACAAGGGAAAACACTCATGTTTGTGCTTCGGTGGCAAAACTCAAGACGAGGAAAAAAAACAAACAAACTCTATCCTCTGTATAAATGTGTGATATCTGAACAGTTTAGGAGCAATAAGTGGGTTTTATTGTACTGAAGCAGTAGCGTGACCAGCAGCGGTACTTTCTCTCCAGTGCAGCTGCCTCTGGAACAAGTGACAAATGCTGGCAGACCTAATTTCCCTAATCTACCCTGCATCTCTGAGCCAACACTTCGACAACTAAAATAATGTTCCGTACTCTTGGTCCCCAAAAAAAAAAAAAAAGCCCTGTGGTTGCTACGTTTCAGAGTGCTGTCTGTCGGTCAGTAGCTGAAATGTAATCTTTGCATTGTAACAGTACATGCAAAACTACAACAGCATCTTTTGACTATTGTGTTCGTGTTCCTGTCTGGCAGAAGAAGGTGTGGCTTTAGTCATTTAAAATCCAACAAGGGCTTGATTCTATTGAGTCCAATCGGCCGTTTGCCAAAGCACAAAATCCAGGAAGAGCTGACACAAACGTAACCTCGAATTCTGTCTGCAGCTGGATTAAGAACCACCTCTGAATGCCTGACTGAACGACGCATCTGTTCCAGTATCTGGTGAGAACAGTAACACACGGAGGAGCCGATTAAGCCAAGTTCAATCAAACGGAGCAGAAGCAGCAGCTAACTACGGCTTTAGTACTGGGAGCCTTTACAAAGTTTCAGTTTTAAAACAGTATAAATTTTCCTCTCAGATGATTTCTAAGGTTGTTGTTTTTTTTTTTTGTTTTTTTTTATGAGATCTCAAATAGTCCTAGAGTGTTGCAGCACTGCCCCTCCCCCACCAGTTGCTGCACATTGCTGGTCATTCTGGCTAAAAGAAGGCTACGATATTTTCCAGAAGACTTTAAAAAGAAATAAAAAAATAAATAGGAAATATATCCTGTTAGAAAACATGACAGAAAAGTTGTGGAAAACTCTAGTTGGCAAAAAGGATTTAAAGTAAAAAGTAAGTAAACGTTGTTACACATTCAAAGTTTCTCCAAGAAAACTTGCTAAGCCCAGTGGTTGGGGCAGCCATTCATCCAGCGGCCTGTCATGTTTTTGAGTTAAAAAAATTGTTTAAAGTTGACAGCAATATTTGAAAATATCACTTGATAATAATGTGTTATTGAAAGATTGGAAAACTAATACCTAAACATTAACTATGAAGTCTTAAAAATGCAAAGATTTAAGTAAATAAGCAATCCTTAGACTGGTGGGGGCACAAGTGAAGCCTGGTAGCCCGCCAGGCTTATGATACCCTGGGGGAAACCCCGCACATTTTCTCTTGAAATTTTTTATCCCAGGTTAATCCTAGACAGATCAAAACCTAAAAGTAAAAAGGAGGTGGGAAAAAAACGTAGGAGTAAAGACAAAACAAGCTACTAAAACAGGGCAGGCGCAAATTTACTCTGTAAATGTGAGTTTATGAAGCTCAATTGCAGCAGATATCCAAAGAGAAACTCCACCACTGTAGTGTAGCCGGGTGACTAAAAGAGCCAATCTTGAGTCAGACGACGACTGCTGCCGTTTCTTACCATGAACTCAAATTTGCTGTTCACACGCCATCCTCCCGGCACCGCCGGCCTGCCCTCGTATAACCCAACGCGGTCCTAACCAGAGCCACATGCCTCATACATGCCTGGATGCGAATCAAACATACAATCAAAGCACACAGTGGAATCATTTATGATTCACGCTGGCGGTTCGAGCGGTTCGTTTCATCTGGCCCAGAAAACGGAGTTTCTTCTTCATAGATGAGCAAAAGAGAAATCTCTGGATTCTGACCGAGAGAAATTGTTAAACGGCAAAAATGAATTTAAAAAAAAAAAAAAAAAGAAAAGAACTTAGTTAGTCCAGGACTTCTTACTTTCTGTGTGCACTGCCACAAGAATCTGAATGGTGGGTTACTTTGAAGCCATATGTGAAATCCAGTATGTAGAGTTGTGCCTGGTGCAGTTAAAAAGTGGCTAATTAAAACCAGATGCACGTTGCCCGACACAGCAGCCACTAGAGGGATGATCTGTGCAGCGAAGGGAAGGAAAACATCACCTTTAGCTGCGCTGGGCTGGGCCTGTTAAGCAGCTGTCACAGACATGAGTGTAGATTGTGCAACTATGACCTACGCATGCCGTGCAACACGTCAACAGAGCCTCAGGTCCACTTAGACGGAGAAACAAACGCAAGCCGACTCGCGGCACCACAGACGCAGTTGAAATGCTTCTAAACATTTATGTGCTGCAGCTCAACTTTGCTGGCGAGTTACAGCGTTGATGTAAAATTTAAAAACGGGAAGAACAAAAATGTGTGTAGTGTGTTTTATTGTAATCTAAGCTAACCAGGCTACACAGGCCTGAAGCTTAATGTAAAGGGTTTTCAAATCAGTTTCTATGAGATTCAAAACCTGAAAACGGTCTAACAAAAACGCTAAAGAAGCTCCCCCCCCCACCACTAAATTAGTGCTGGGCTATGTTCAAGTGAGCCGTTGGTAAATTACCCCAGGCGAAATTACATTTCTGTCCATTTGGCCTGCAGACTTTCGTGGCTAAATTTTACAACCCTTTTCCTGGCATGTAGAGGCATAACAAGCATGTGATTATTTTCTAGGGGTGGGAAATGCAGTACTTGGCATTAAAAAAAAAAAAAGCATTTTATTTCAGGACAATACATGAGTTGTATCCATCTACCTTCTACAGAGACAACTGAGTTTCTTCTGGAGAAAACACAGGGAGTCAATACCTCCAGATGAGTAAATGAGCCAAAGTAAAACCATTATTGGCAAAAGCAGAGAGAAAAAGAAGCAGCCACAGGCTTAGCTGGCTAAAGTGCAGGGTCAGCAGCACTCAGTACTGGCTGCCAAACACCACAATGAACCAAATGCCTGCAGCCGCTGCAGAGTCGTATTTTGCGTCTCAGCTGCAAAATGCTGCATAGTTGTGGACACAGGACAAATGTCAACGGGGCTCGCACGAAGAATCCCTTTCCGGTGCTGGGAGATCTCCAACGTAGCTTACACACACACATACACAGATTAGTTTTTAATTTGTTTATGCCTCGAAAGTCTGCCTCAGACCCAGGTGGCAAACGCTAATCGCTGCCTACATCTAGACAACGCTCAGTAGCAGAGGAAACAGGAAACCCAGCGTTGTTCCGGTAATGACAAGACCACTGGAAAGGTGGATCGTCTCAAAACAATCCACCTACGTTTCCGTCTGAAAAATTTCTGTGCATCATCAGAAAAAGAAAAAAAAAAAAAAAAAAAAAGTGTGTTGACGAGACAGCAAGTTTGATTGACTTTTTTTTTTTTTTTGATTCCATTGTGCAACCTGCTTGGGGATTTCTCTGATGAGCCACACAAACACAAAAGATAACAATTAGATATTCCAAGAAGTCTGAATAAAACACATTAAAGTAGGTACCACATGATTTTAAATTGATCGTCTATAGTTGCCATGTTCAACATATGCACCTAGCTGTACTGTATGAAAGATTGTCAAACGTATTTTATGAACAAAAACACTTTAATATTTGAAAAATGGGACATTCTACTGACTTAAGTGTATCTCGGGAACTCCATGTGTGCCAAACCCTGACCTTTAACCCCAACATCTCTATCTACATTCCTAACCTTAAACTTAAATTCACAGTACAGCTTAATCCTAACTCTTAAACTGATAGGACAGAGGTTTCATCCCTAAAGGCCTATTTAAAGTAAGTGAAAATACCAGAAAATGGCCAAAATAGGTAGCACAAGTACACACACACACACACAGGAATGTAGTAATGTGTTTCATACTTACGCTTTTTAATTTCTTAACACTGCAAGTCATATCTGAAACCACTATCTACTCCTGTACTGAAACCATTTCATATCACTGTATTCTCATGAATTATTCAGATTATTTGTCAAAAAAAAAAAAAATAAATCCTCAAATCTCAGTTTGTTTTTTTCTCTATTTATTTATTTAATTACATGTCAGGAAGCGTCAGAGTCAAAGCAGGTACGAAACGTCCCAGGGTGGGTATGAATTGACGCATGGTAGATGCGAAACGTCCCGTGGCAGACGGCTCCGCTTAGGACAAGTGGGAAGGTGCGAAACGGCAGAAACCGCAAAAGCAAGAAAAACCCGAATGGGTCAAACTCGGCTTTTTCAGCTCCGGAATATTTACTAAAGCCGCACCAACATGCACCCGAACAATGTGCACGCCGCCCCGCTTCTTCTCCACAGCTGCCCCCGACTGTCTGCCCCAAACACCAGCGACTCAAATTTCACGCTCAGGCTCCTCCTCGTCTTCCTCCCGAAGCACATCGGCTCGGAGGAATTTTGTCGGTCTTTGTTTAAAAGGACGAAAGGAAAAAAAACACACACACACACACGCTGACCCGAGACTTGCAGACAGACCAAAAAAAAAAAAAAAAAAAAACAAAAACAAATCTACAAAAACTTTGTTTCAACTGCGACATGTACATGAAACAGCATCGACGCTCCGTACAGGTTGGGGGAATCTCACAAACTTCCAACTTAAGACGAAACGTTTGCTTTGACTTCAATGCAATTCACAAATTCGCCTTATGCGTTTTTCACACCGATGAAATAACCATGCAAGAGGTTAAACCCCCTGCTGTGTCCTCCCCACCTCCAGTAGTTTTGGTTGCGCATAAACAGCTGAAAAAACTCAGGCGAAACTCAAGAAGCACAAACATGAGTCACAATGGAGGAATGTGGCCAACAGTTTGTAAGCTAACAGGCTAACCTTTACTAATGTTAACTACTTAAATATATATATGTATCAGACGAAATATCCACGTTTCTTCCAAACTCTGTTTTTTTTTGTGTGTTTTTTTTTTTCCGCTCCCGAATTAGGTAAAAGGCAGTAAAATCCAAACGTGTCTAAGTACTGGCTGGGAAAACAGCCTAAATGTTCTTTATCAACATTAGGTCGACGAACATCGTAAGAATACAAGCTGTTGCCCCAAAAAGGCGGCGACTGGATCATCCCAAAAATCTGCCGTGAAAGCAGCTGACTCGCAGGTTACCGCAGCTCCATCCCCGGCCGGCTGGCCCGCATATACACACACACACACACATATATATATACATACACACAACAACCGACTCCACTCCCGCTGGCGTTCACGCGGACCCCGGTAGGGAAAAGGAGGAAAACTGAGGAAAGCCGATAGTTTTGAATGTTGAAGCCTACCCTTGTCAATACGACAAATCCGTCCACTTGGGTTCCGGAGAGTAAAAACCACTTGGAAAAGGAAAAAGAAAAAGTCGAGGAAAATGTGTGAAGCAGCGTCAGCGGGGAGCCCTCATCCACTCCCTCACAGGCAGCTGCAGACAGCAGATACTGACGCAGCCAGAACAGCGGAGACTGGGAAATGTAAGATGGCGGCGGAGTTATATAGACCGGAGAGCACCCGCATTCTAGCCATATCCTGCCGTGCTCTCTAATAAAATAGAAACTAAACTCAAAAATCATTTTTAGTCTTCCTATATCTCTGACTCGGTTCTACCTTAATTCAGCTATGACAACAACACAATTATTTGGTATGAATACATCCCTCATTTTATAGAATATGCAATTTGTACGTGTGGAGTATGAATACACAATGAAATGAAGTTCCAGCTTCCACTCCCACCCCCAAAACATAGGAAAACCGATCTTCTTTCCCGGAGTTATCTTGGTTTGTAAAAATATCTAATAAATACAAAATAAGTATTATTTTTTTAAAGCTACGCAAACATTTACTAGTTTACTAAAACAGACTGTGTCCGTGTCATTGGTAATGGTATTTATACTATTACTCTACCTGAAATGGAATGAAAAATACACTGTTAAAAAAGTTAGTTTTTTTTTTTTTAAATCTCAGTAAAATGGGTTGAATCAAAGGCACCGTAACTGGGTTTGAACCCAGGTGGTTCCCTAACCTTTTACCATCCAACCCTCAAAATAACAACAAAAGAGACCGAGGGCCTTGGCTGCTGAGTATGCACTCATTAAAAGTCACTTAAATACGGTAGATAATGACAACACAAACAGCTTCAGCAGCCATAATATACTTATTTTATTCGTTACCACTCCATAAGTACTGCTTTGTATTTACTGTATAACTTAATGCATAAATGTGCTGTTACCATTGCTATCTATGTTATTTAGATTTGGTACACACATTCCCACTGTTTGTTTGAGACTTATGTAGAATATGTTAGTGGTCTGGCAAACATTAAAACAATCATTCACAGTGCAATGAAATACACTCAGAAAACGTGTCTATTTAATTGGTTTATTTGTTGTTGATTCACTCACAGATATTCAATACTCAACTGATAAATGTTCTTGACATTCAGGCGTTTGTTTTGCTCACAACTTGTTCCTTTGAAAAAAAAAATAAAACATTCTGATTATGTCTGCAGGCGACATGACAAGTAGTTCAGCAGGTCTGAGCAGCTCTCCAATGCGGATTACCTGCATCAGGGTTCGATTCGAGAGCCTGTGCTCGTCTGAGGCGCCTGGCATTCGACGGCTGCTAAAATGCAAACACAGCAGAATCCAATCAAATCCCACATGTTGGGGAAAATCACGTGAAAGTGGTGAGCAAATCACTGGGAGTATTTTAGCATTTGAATGGGGGAAGTTCTGGCAATTAACACATCCACAGATTTAACCAAATCAAGCCATTCGAAAACTATTCCGGCCTCAGATTAAACACGGGCCTGTTTCTGAACTCCACCGGAAAAAAACAGATTGAGCCAATGAAACCTATTAGCGGGCATAGATGTGGTCCTTTAAGCAAATAGTGTGATCTCCCTTTCATTTGGAGATCACAGCTATTCATTTTCATGCGACTTTCCATGTGGTTCAGTGCTGATACAGTTAGGAGGGAGGCTCTCATATAAAATTTCAGCATGCATTTCAGGTCCCCCTCGTCGGTGTTGCTCCCTTAATTGCTGAAATAAAAGGTGCTTAGCCGGCGAGGCCCCTTCATGCTGCATGCGGCAATGTCACCAGCAAACAAAGGTAACGCACTTTCCTGTCGTCTGCCTACAGGCTACTTCATTAACCTATATTTACAGTGCGTGGGTGGAATAGAGTGCCAAAACCCTGACTCTGTCTGAAACTGTTAATTCAGCTGCCCCCTCACAGGAGCGTCACAGCAACGCAACGAGCGCATCAGCAGCGAGACTCCACCCTGTGTCATGAGGCTGCAACATGATTGACTTGCTTCTTTTTTTTTCCTGAATCCCTTTTCAAACCACACCGAGAATTACTGCTGTCACTCTGGCAGACGCCGAGCCAAGAGGTTTTCAAGTCGAAAATGGGTTCACGCCGGTCACACGACTTCACGGGACCACAATTACACAACCAGAAGAGCGAGAAATCCTAATGCCGTGAGTCACGTCAGGAGGACAGGGTGATTTCACATTCGTACGTTTTAATTACAGTCCAAAACATAAATCAGCCGAGAGGTTTTGTGTTCACTTGTCAGGTGATGGGCTCGTGATCAGAGGTGTGATGATCCGTTTGTCCTTCTGAAAGCACCTAAAAATCGGATCTTTCCACTACGTTCACCGAATATCAAACGGTGCAACATTTGTTGCCGGGTTCAGAAGCGCAAAAAAAAAAAAAAAAAAAAAAGGGAATCTTTGATAAAGTACATTAAAATATATGATCACAAAAGCCCCTTTGAACAGAGAGAATGGTACACGCAGCTTCTGACATAATCGTGTTTTTGTTAGATGGCAATTGCACATTAAAGCCTTCACCTTCTCTGGAGTGCACCACTGTAAAGCAGGAAGTACTTGTAAACTCCTTCATGAAAAGACGCAGCTGCCTTTGTAGTGCTGAAACGCTGCTTGCACAATCTAAACAGAGTTTTGTGATCACTGTCTCGGGTCTAATGCTTGAATCTTAAAGAACTTCCCCGCTGAAGCATATGTTCCAAGAGAAGCAGGTTTAGGTTTTTAGACTTTTTTTTTTCTTTTTAATGATTTATGCAGGATCTTGTTTTCGTAGTTGGATGTAATCTAAACAAGTAGCATAAAATATTCACTAACTAAAGAACATGATTGCATTCCAAGAGAGAGAGAGAGAGAGAGAGAGAGAGAGAGAGAGTGACTTTGCAATATCTGAGTTAATCACAACCAGACTGTCACGGGTCATCGTCTCGTGACCATGGAGTCTGGATTAAGAGCACAGACTTAAAATCAGATTTATCTTCTGTGGAAAATCCCTCTGATGTCTAATCTGGGATGTCTATGAAAAGGCTGCAAACTGCTCCGTACGAGCAAACAGTGTTGCCTTTTATGCCTACCTTGTTTCTTGTGAGACAGGAGGACATACTGGATTCATAAACCTAGGCTTGGTACATGCGATTCCTGACTTTATTTTTTTTTTTTTGTATTCAGACCTGTCAAAACTGACTCCCTGATGTGAAGCTCGACAGGAAAGTGGCTCTCCACTCAGGCCTGTGTAACAAACAATTTACAACGAGGGAGGTCCACAGTGGGAGCTTTTAGCTGCAAACCTGTGTTCACGTATGAAAGGTGGTGGAATAAACGCCACTACATAGTTCAAAAAGCTGCCGATTAACGACTGAGAGTGAGAAATATTTCCCATTGTCTATTAGGTATGATCACAGGATGATTTTGAGATTCGATTTGACTGATTTTATTTATTTATTTTTTTTTTCACTTAGGACTGCAACATATAAAAGAGGGGAAAAATATACTGCAGGTGCTTTGACAGAGAAAGATGCGGAATCCAACAGAAAATGAAGCGATGGCCGTGTTAAACCCAATTTATGCATGAAAGCGCATTAAACTAACCTTGATCTGATTTTAATTACATAACAAAATACATATCATAGAAGTACTTACGTTTTGGTTGCTGAGTTGAGGAAGCATGCATAGGAGGAATTATAGCTTTAATGAATGAAGGGGAAATGTAACATTGTCAGTGTATTGACTTGATCAGAGCTAAAAAAACAAAAACAAAACAAAAAAAATGCTGATTCTGATCTCTGATTGTTGCATCTAAAATAAATCTCTCAGAATTAGCAAACATCTGTTGTTCCTTATAT